>VDFB02000017.1:47819409-47847437 GCA_007258455.2 Sequoia sempervirens
GTGGATACTTTTATACTTTGACATAGGGAAGTATGGAATACTGCATTTACTGTCTTTTGTTCCATCATCTAGCAGCATCGGCATGTATTGACCCCTACATAAACAAACACTTTCCATTCATGGAAGCAAGCAAGAGCTTGATGCATAGAGGCTTCATGAAACAATTGATGTAATTAAGGAGTAGGGCCTTAGGAGCATGGAATGTTTTGTGAAGCCTCTATTCATCAAGCTCATGACATGCAATTCATAAACATGGAACTATTTTTTCCTAATGAGCATGGTATTTTTTCATATACAAATTTACATAATTGTAAACTTATTTTTCCCTTATCTGTTTCAACTTTTGTAGAATAAATTGTTCTTCATGACATCCTTTCTCCTAGCTACCTATAACAAACTATTCATTACCATAGTTTGGCTCTTGTATTCTCCATATTTTGGAGCTGATTTTACTACAGAAAAGAAAAGACTAGACGTTTTTTAAAGAATGGAAGTCTCAAGAGAATTTCAAATCTATGAAATAATAAAACTATTGGAAACACACTATTATCTTTATTTCAAACATTAATATACAGATGTATATATTGATGACAAATAGAGTAATTATATGAGAGGCATTAGAATAACACTTATTTGCTACTAAATATTATAGACAATAATTGGCACTAAATATTAAACAGAAATAGGGAAATTGCATAAAGAACTCTTAGGGAAACACTTAAGGCCCATATGAAAAATCTAGAAGTTGAGGCATGGAAAACAAGTTTAGACTAAGGGAAGATTTTGAGCTTATGACGATAATTATGTTTAGGCATCTCTTTATCAACGTATTCATCTTATACAAGTACTTGCATGATAAATATAGTACAATATAAGAAATTATATATGCAAACAACAAAATTTCCCCTGCTTCGTCATTGTTTGATATATGGTATGGCTCCATTGGATTTTTTATGGACTTTGCATACTTTTTTTGCTCAAGGGTTTAGCTAGAGCCCATGAGGCTTCACAATGCCAATATGGCTGGGAGGAGAACGAGCATGGGCTTTGTGGTTTTTCCTTTGATCATCATACATTGGCTACTACAAATACACAACATATTCTATTTTGCTGACTATATTTCTCCACACTCATACAACTATCTTTTTAGCTTGCTAAATCAACTATATTAAGCTAGTTTTTTATGATAATACATACTTTCTTTGGATTATGGCAATAATTATATGGTATGATTCTAAATATTTTCATGTAAAAAGACCTTGCCCTTTTCTTTAAACTTATACATAGATAACAAAATCGTAAAGATTGAAGCTACATCCTTTGCCAGTCAATATTGAAGACAAATAGAGAATTGTATAAAAGGTGTTAGACTTTATGATGGAAATTATCTATAGGCATCTCTTTATCAACATATCAATCTTTTGAAACTTGTATGCTGAAAAAAAATAGTCCATTAGAAGACACAGATTGCTTGTGTTGTGTGATTATGTTCTATGATATTCTTTCCTCCTATTTCAAAGCTCTATTTAATGTTTGGTTTTGGTTTTCTCTCATTTCATGTGGTTCCTGAGGTTTTTTCCTAATGATTCTTTTACAAATTTTCCTTGTCACTAACTATATGTGATTGAAACCATTTTAGATTGCAAACATTGTTAGTTGTAACTGAACATGTCCACAATACTAAATAGGTTTATCATCGCATGTTTGAAATGGTGTAAAATCTCCAACTACATTCTATTTATTTAGAATGTAAGCCTATATGTCATTTATTCCATCCCTTATTTCACGGCTACATTTCAAATTATTTTTCATAAATGATATAACTACATATATTTTTTTAAATGTATAGGACTGATTTCAACTAAAGGAAATTGTCAGGTTAATGCTATCAGATTTCCATAATCTATAATGCTTGGGAATTCTTCTTTTTGGATATTTGATTGTGCTTTGGTTTTTTGGATGGGAAATGTATGTTCTTGCTTGGGAATTTGGTGACAACCCATGAGGCCGCATGCCCCAATACAGTAGGGTGGAGAGCAAGCTTTCTTTCTTTCTATTCAAACTACATCTAGTCGCAACTACAAGGTATGCGTAGATCCTATCTAGCACTTTTGTTTTCAAAATATCCATGTAATTTCTTCCTATCTTTCCACACACACACACACACAGAGAGATATATATATATTGACACATTCAGTTAGATTCCATGTTTTTTATTTTAATATGGTGGCATCTCTTATTTTATGACTATATGTTGAGTCCTTTTTCACAAATCATACAAATATATATATATATTTAAAAATGTATAGCAATGATTTCAACTAAAGAAAATTCTCAGGTGGTGGAAAGAATGCCTTCTTTTCTCCTATTTATACGACACCAAGTTGCACCTACAAGGTATGCCTACATCCTATCGAAGACTCCCCTTTTGCAAATATGAACATAATATAATTTTGTGTTTCCATGTATACATTTGCACATTCATTGAGCTCCTATGCTTTTGATTTTAATATGGTTCTCACGTGCTTTTTACTTTGCTGAAAAAGAGAGTAATTGTATAAAAGTAGCTACATTACCTAGCATTGAGTATTATAAAGAAATAGGGAAATTGTAACAGACCTGTTAGTAAAACGTGCATACATGTATTTATGCATATATACATATTTATACACATACGTATATACATGATATATATGTATGTATGTATATATGTGTATATATACATGTATATATGTGTATATTTATATGTACATATATGTATGTATGTATGTATATATATATATACATATATATATATACATGTGTATATATATGTAAATATATGTAAATATATGTATGTACATATGTTTACTAATAGCTTGTTACAATTCCCCCATTATACATATATACATGTATATTATAAAATGGGCAAGGTCTTTTTTACATAAAAATATTTAGAATCACATCATATAATTATTGTCATGACCTAAAGAAAGTAGGTATTATCATAAAGAACTAGCTTTATACACTTCATCTAGCAAGATGAAAAGATAGTTGTATGAGCATGGAGAAATTTTAATATTGCATTTACATCACTTGCCAGCATTGTGCAATGGCAAGATGCATTGGTCCTCGTGCCAACAAACACTTACCATTCACCTTCCCCGTATCTAGGACACCATTCTCCATCACCACTAACTCATGTAATTACCAAGGTCCATGTCGCCACAAAAAAACCAGTGGATTAAGTTTGTCGCATCTTGTATACATATACATATATATATATATATATATATAAAACCAATACACCAAAGCTTGGATGAATGGTTACATATATGTACATACATATATTCTATATTTAATCTCCATTATTTGGCACTAAGTACTATAGAGAAATAGGAAAATTGTTAAAGAACTCTCCATCACTACCAGTCCACATATTCACAAAGATCAACGTTGCCACACCAAAACCTGGTGACCTCTCCTCTGGCTGGTCACATCCTCATCCCTAGCAAATCCAAAATAGGGCTTGTCCTGCAATAGGTCTGTTGCAATTTCTCTATTTTTCTATAGCATACAACCCTAAACCCTACACACAGATAACTACAATCCCTCCTATGCTAATGGGTGCAATGCCAAATATATACACACATAACCAAAACAATAGACCAATAGCAAAATAAAGAACATTTAACTATAATTGATCCTATGGTGATAGGTAGAAACCCAAAGATGGACAACCATAACTATAAACAAAAAACAAGGGCCACAAAAATTACTGACCCCAACCATATTTTTTTGACAATAGAAAGAATATTTTATTGCAACTTCCCCAAAGTGACATTAAATAGAGTTCCTAAACCCAATATGTAGCAGTAATCTATGCATAATGAGTACCATCCCACACACTTAATTGAAAATTTTACCTACATCACCTAGTCCGAAATATTATAGATGAATAGAGAAAATGTAAAAGAGGTATTAGAATAACACTCAACACCAAAAAATTAGTAACCCTAACCATATTTTTTTGACAAATGAAAGAAGATTTAACTAGTATTTCTCCACGGTGAGCTCCCCACTGGCTAGCCACATCCTCATCGACAGCAAATGCAAAATAGGCCTTGTCCTACAATAGGTCTGTTACAATCCCTCTATTTGTCTATAATATTTAGTTGCAGGGAATGTAACTTCAATTTCTGATTATGTCTATGGAATTTTGTATATATATATATATATATATATATATATACACACGTGTATGTATATATCTATATATACATGTAGTGTGAATGTATACTCCAAAATTTGCAAGAAAATATTTTGATTTTGTTGCATTCTCAAAATAGCCATTCTAGCATTATGAATATGTGCTCCAAAATATGCAAGAAAATATATTGATTAAGTTGCATTGTCCATATAATACTCTCTTCTCAACAAAAAAAAAATTCAAATAAATAGTGTATCAGCTAGAGATATAAAGTTGAATAGATCAAAGAACTATTACAATAACACTTAAAATATGTCAAACACATTATGGAGAGATTGTTTCATCATATAATACACAAATATAGAAATTGTAAAAGAGATATTACAATAAAAGTAAACAGCCACCAAAGTAATTTTATCTCTATTATGTTAATCATTTCCAAATCAATCTCCTCATTTATGCAAGTAATTTTACAACAAATAAATTATGTGAAATGTAAAACCAAAACCCATGTTTGTTTTCCACCTTACCATATTAAAATGAGGAGATTGATTTTTACATTTACTATTATGTTTTCCATGTTGCCTCAAAATAAGGCGTACCTTCTAATTTGATCAAAATAATAATGTATGTTGAATGTCCACGGTATCTCCCGTGCATGTTTCACTCTTCTCTTGCTCGGGGGTCTAGATATAGTCCATGTGCCTTCATTATGTCAATATGGTAGGGAGGAAAACAAGCGTGTGTTTTTTTGTTTCTACATTTAATGTCATACATTTTTTCTTACATATATACATGTCTACACAAATCGTTGTATAAATTTAGTGACATCTTTCTCATGTTCCCTCCAAACAATGTGTACCTTCTAATTCAATTAAAATACCTATACAAAGTATGTGTATCATTCCATCACAGTCCCAAAATTATGGAGTTGATACTACTTATAACATCTTTTCTTTTTGCAAAACCCATTTGTGATGACCATTCTAACTAATATTCAAATAAAATAATAACTTTTTAAAAGAATACTTTTTTATTCAATCTTACTAATAAAAGACATAACTATACTAATGGAATCACTTTTTCAAAAGCATACTTGTTAATTTGACCTTAGGAATATAGCACATGATGTACAATTTGATAGCCATTTTCCAACTACTAAATTCTCATTCCAAAACACAAAAAACATTTTCCCATTTTAATCAATCAAACGATTGATTAACCTATACAAAAACATCAAATATAGACACTATTAACCTAAAATATATAATACCTTAAATTTTGGACAAAAAATTAACAAAACTAATCATTTACAAATTTAAATTGTATTCAATTGACAAAATGTGATTTATTAAGAAAAAATTTATTCAAAAATCATTCTCCTAATATTACTTATTAAAATCATTGATAATTAATTCATTGAGATTCCAAGTAATGGATACATTGTAAATAATGAAGATGACCTACGTTTTATTTTACATTTCCGCAATCAATTTCCAACTAAAAATAATTGATATGGAAACACAAAAATCAATCTCCTGATTTACGCAAATGCTTTTTAATCTCTCGTGCATTGCTTGTCACATAACAATAAAGAAGTGCACTATAACATGGGGTTTAAAATGTTGTACAATGCTCCAAATAAATGTAGAGATGTAAAACAATTTCTACATAAGCCATATTCATATCTTTTACTGCACACATAGCTTTGCTTTAATTAATCTATCCATCTAATTATGCCTTTCAAATATCTTTGTTTATTATAATGTACTCTACGGATCTTATTCTTGATTAAATCCTACATCAAAATATTCACCCCCTACTATAAACCAGCCTCTTGTTCTCCCATATTCAATAACAAGCTTTACTTTGCACTACAAACATTTTCCAACATTTACACTTCACTTTGCACTACAAAAACAAGCTTTCTCCTTTTTTCCCATTGGGTTGCCTTTTGCGGTGGACCCCTATGGCTAATCATTGCATGCCGTGCATGCACGCTAGTTATACTTTATATATTAAAAATTTTGTAAATGTGATTTTCTTCTAGTTATTATGTATTTAATTTTTTGAAAAATAATGTGTTATTTTTCTATTATTAAATTATTTTTTCTTCTATAAATAATATATATATATATATTTTAGGCAAACTGCTATAGAGAGAATAGCACTCATTCTATTACTTTAGAAACCAAGATTGCATATTCATTTGATTATAATTAATTATTCACCTGATATTTTGTTGATCTTAATGTCATTGAATGTTTGACCCTTGAAGTTCTTTTCTACTTCCATCTAACCTTGCTATGAGTTGCAAGAAATATTTTGTTTGATATAATTTCCCTACATTGGTGCTTCTTTGGATATTAAATTTTTTGATATCACTGAAGACTCAATAGACTAGAAAATTGATTTCCCTTGTGAATTTGGTATAGGTAATTGAGATCATTGTTTTGTGGAGCCATTGAAGGAGAAAAGATAGTATCCTTTGCTAAATAATTAATATATTAATAAAATGGATTTTTTAAATATTATGTATTATAATATTATAGAAAAACTTGTAAAATCTAAATGGTATTAGCACACTGTAAGCGTAAATATAATTTTCTTGTTCTTGCTACCAATTTTCAAACATAGTTGGGATGTTATTGTTGATTTTCTATGTTGGAAATGAGGTTATTGTTTTTAACCTCATTGATTCATAACTCCTAACTAAAAAAATTTAATCTTTAAAAAAAAAATTCACAATAAATAATCACATGCTTCTTAATAGATGATCTCGCTTCTAAAATTAACAAAATCTTATAAATATTGTCTTGCATCATATTGAGGAATCAACATTCAAATATAATACATTTTTTGGGGGTTTGGTAATGCACAATTCAATTTCCTTATTTTGTGTGCATCATGGATCCTAAAATTGACTTATTAATTCAACATAATTTCCACACATTGAATGCCAACTTGTACAACTACTACATCAATCTAAGGGATTATGGAAAATGGTCATTAGAAAACAAATATAATTTACTAGGGAATTTCATAAATTTAATTATCAAAACAAGGTAAATGAAGCAATACGAATAATAGGTTCTCTTATTTCTGATAATTGTTAATTTGACATTTCTAGTTGAACTACTCCTAAGAAAATGTGGGACAAATTTGATGATCTCTTTGGTAAAGTTTATGAGTTTGAGATTCTATAATTGGATGTTGAATTGACAATGTTGTCTCTTGATGCTTTATCCTCTATTAAAGATTTATTTATCCAAGTAAAGACTTTGCTTTGTAGCTTTAGGGTTGTGGTAAAACAAAAATGAAAAAGAAAAAGAGTGTGTCTTCTTCATTTTTTCAATGTTATGAGATCCTTATCAGATATTTTCTTCTTCTTTTTACTCTACTCTAGATGTTCTTGGAACAAAGCATGTAATTCTACTCTAAAAGGTTTTGTGATTGAATCACAAGAGAACATCTAAATTCATTTCTATGGACGTTATCTCTTGTTGAAACAGTTAGGAACTAGTTGTCCAAGAATCTTAGGGAAAACATAAGAAGCCTTTTAATAAACTGAATGTAGAATCACCTTCAAGAAATGAGCAATCATCTAAGAAAAAGAATAAATTTGACAAACATGCCAAATCTTCTACATATTTTGGAAAGAAGCCTTATAAGTCTAAAAAGACAATCCTCTATACTTTTTGTGGATTAAAAACTCATGTTAGCAATTTTTTTCATAATTGCACTACAACTTTCAAACAAGCCATGCGAAGACACAACATTGATCTTCCTAAACCTAATAAGGGAGATTCCCTTACAACTAGACGTTTGGATTCATCCATCAATAGTTGGATAGTTGACTTAGAACCTTCGCATCAAATGAGTCACTCACATAATCTTTTAGCATCTAATCTAATTTTAAATATTTTTTTTAATCTCCTTTTAAAGTCAACTTATTATTTAGATAAAAAAATACACTTAAAGAGAAATATTTTACTTTTGAATAATTCTTACTCAAATATTTATTTTAATGTATATATGTAAATTATTTCCTCAAACTAATTAATAGATATATCTTTGGTTGAATTATTCAAAATGAATGATACATAATATCTTATTTTTATTACCTGTTAATTCAAAATATAAAATAATATTTTTTCAATTTTATTATTTATTTTAAAAATAAATTTATATAAATATTTATATGCAAGTCTCAATTTAAGTTACATAAATCTAAAACATTAAAATGTAGAATTTAAATATTGATTGCTATCTATTTTTGTAGAAGAACCTAGAGATGTGTTCTTTTGACTATTTCAAATGTTTAAAAAGTCAACTTATTATTAAAAAAATTGCAGCTATTATATCATTTCTTTAGTTATCTCTATCTCACGATTTCATGGTGAATTTTATACCTAAATATGTTTTTTAATTTAATTTAAAATTTATCTAATTTTTTATATTCAAAAGAGATGTAAAATAGATTAGTTGACTTTTTATTAACTTAATAAATTCTTTATTATTAGTATTTATCTACTAAAAATATTACAAGTGTTATTTTCTTCAATTAAAAATAAGAAATTGTTTACTATTATATTGTATACATTGAAAAATTTGTAAATATGATTTTCTTTTAGTTATTAAATATGTATTTAAATTATTAGAAAAAAAAAAGAATGTATTATTTTTCTATTGTTAAATTATTTTTCTCTTCTATAAATAATGAATATATTATTAATATCTATTTAAAAAAATAAAAATTATGTATTATAATATTATAAGAAAACTTGTCACAACTAAATGGTATTAGTATCGTATGAAGTTTTAAATGCAATGTTGTTATTCTTAACACCAAAATTCAAACCTCATTGAAATGTTATTGTTGAGTTGCTATGTTGAAAATAAGATCCCTCATTTGTAACCTCATTGATTCATATCTCCGAATCCAAACCATGTACCTCTAAAAAAAAAACTTGTCACACCTAAATAATTCCTAATTCCAACTTCTATACACAGTTTCATCTGTCCTACACTCATCCTAAACTATTCCTTGCCGATAATTATAAAAAATATTATTTAATGCTTTACTTGCAGGCGCGAGCCTGTTCTTCCAAGTAAAAAAATGTCGCATGGAACACGTTATCAAAGATTTCTTGGTCTTAAATATTTTCTGACTTGCTCCGTTACTATTAATATAGCTGCACGTCTGTCCTTCGTCCTTTGAATTTCCATATCTACCTCCCTTAGAAAAGAAGCCAGCCAATAAAAAGTATTAACGTTTTTAACAATAAATAATCGCTGGCTGGTTACCAGACTCATAATTTTAATCCACTTCTATATAAATCAAGAGCTCTCACGGTAAACAATAGGTAGTTGACCATCCATCGGAATTGGGTCCCACGTATAATTCATGTACAGCAAGAGGCGCGTGGTTGACTTTTGCATTCAGATTCAGACCCACATAACGCTTTCCAATTGATAAGCTACGAGAACAGTTCACGGTGTCTCCCATGTTAAGTCGTCGTGTCCTTAATGTAATCAGGTAACCAAATCTGATATCGGCATCTCGTATGTATATATATGAGATATTTGGCCCATGTTTTGTAAATGCTTTAGTGATTCTCCAAGCATGCCAATTAGTGAATCGAAAGTGTCAATCAAGGCACAGTTAGATGTGGGAAAATATCCGGTGGAGCTGGATAAAGTAGTAGAAGACTTCGAAAATAGTACTCTTAACCAGAATGTCAATATTGTGGGGATTGTGGGTATAGCGGGTTGTGGGAAAACCTTTCTGGCAAAAGAACTCTACAACAGAAAAAGCTTGCTCTTTTCTGGGTCGAGTTTTCTTTTTGATGTGAATAAAGCCGTAGAAAAATGTGGCCTCCATAATCTGCAAAAAAAAATGTTGGAAGACCTGCCGGGTCATGTTGATGTTATGACATTGGACAATAGCACGAAATGCAAGAGGGCTATCGTACATCGTCTTAAGCATCGCCAATTGTTTATCGTTTTGGATAGCATAGATGATGTTGATCAACTAGAAGCTTTGCTCCCTGAAAAGGATAACGTTGGATCGGGCTGCATGGTTATCATCACAACACGGGACGTGGGCATTCTTAAAAGCTATGGAATTTCTTCCATTTATACGATGAAAAGAATGGATTCGTCTCCTGCGAAAGAGCTTTTTTGTCTGCACGCTTTCTCACAAGCCCGCCCTATCGAAGGATTTGAGTTTTTAGTCGAGAAGTTATCTAGTGCATGCGGTGGTCTGCCTTTATCTCTGGAAGTGCTAGGAGGATTACTTCACGGCGAGTCCAAGGATTTCTGGGAGTCTCTATTAGATAGAATTGGAGTCACAAATTATAGTGACAAGAAACAAATCATAAGCGTAAATTGAAGTATTAATATTTATGTCTAGAGTTTTCTGTTTGGTTGTGAAACTGAATTGCTTTTCTTTGAAAGAGCTGATAGATAGTTGCCTCCATTGGAAACAGGTTCTGGTGGCTAGTGGTGATTCTTTAAAAGGTGAATATAGTAAGCTCACAAAAGATCTGGTTTGGCTTCTCTGGCGTGAATGTGCATACCAAAGCATACCCCCGTCGGTGTCTCTGGAAAATATGAGAGTTCTGCAAGTGAATGGGTCCTTTAATAAAATATGGAGTAGCAAAGTAAAGGTAGTAATTTCTTGGGCTATGCTTGTCAATTCCATTTTACATCACTCTTTTCAATTCTCTTTTTCCTAAGACAATGTTTTATTTTTTCCCCTGGTCCTTTTGCAGCAACCTACCCAGTTAAGGGAGCTGGTTATTTTAGGAAGCATTGGAAAGTTTCCAAAATCTATAGGGCAGTTGCACCAGCTACAAAAGATTGTCGTGGATGGATGTCTGAACACCAGCTTGGAAGCTTTACCAGAAGAGTTTTGTCATCTACAATCATTGGAACACCTTACTCTACGGTGGTGCAGAAGGCTGACATCACTACCAACAAATTTTGGAAAATTGCAAAATTTGAAACATTTAGAGCTTGCTTTCAACAGCGAATTGAAAGTTTTGCCCCCCTCTTTTAAGCAATTGATAAAGCTCGAGTATTTAGATCTCGAAAGTTGCAGCAATCTGGTGACTCCGCCTCATTTTTTGGGGAAGATTACCACTCTACAACATTTGAATTTTAAAGATTGCAAAAGACTGAAAGTCTTACCCTCTCAAGTCCCATATCAACTGTCTCTAAAGAGCCTGAACTTGGGTGGTACGAGTCTTGAGGAAATGCCCAGCGAAATAGGGAGATTGGGAAACTTAGAAGTTCTTGAATTGGGAAGCCCTTTCCTGACATCCTTGCCCGTTTCCTTTGGTAATTTAAGAAATCTTAAGAAATTGGTTCTTATTGGCTGCACAAGCCTCACAAGCATAACTGATATTTTACAAGAAATACCTGACTTGATGGTTCAAGTACTAGGCAATGCAGTGTTTGCAAGTTCGCATGAACGGTCCAAGCAATTGACTAACTCAGAAATAGAAAGTCCTTAACTGAGAGCCCGGCTAATTCCCCTTTTTAAATGAGAAAGCGCCACGACAAAATGTCGAAGGCTGCAGAGAACTCGTAGGTTTAAATCATGCATTGTGCTGGTTACAAATGCTTAGCAAATAAATTATGTAGCAGTCTGTTTGAATAATATATAATTTATGTAGTAGTTTGAAAATGCAAATGGTAATAAAATTTCTTGCTTACTGTATTTTGACATTTCAATGTCCTTTCCATATTGAGATCTTTCGGTGTTCTAGTCGACACCATAGCTAACTAATTTTTTTTAATGTATTTATATTTTGTATCTTTCTCTCTCTGATCCTCTCACTGTCTGGAAACATTATTCTAAAAGACATCTTTATCTAAATTGAGACTTCAAATATATTAAACAGCAAAACTTATTTAAAGAAGAGTTGGAACAGTGGAAACATATCTGCAAAGTACATGGAGGAAAAAGTTGCGGGGGAGCATTCCTCTCAAGAGAAAAAATAGCCTATGAACAAAATTGAACAATTTAAGAAAGTAAAATATCATCATAAGAACAAGTGCTATGTTGAAGTTGCAGACTCTGGCAAAGGCTGCAAGCAAGGAGCAAAATCTGTTAAAAAACAAAAGCGTGTGACAAGGAAGAATACAGTCTTGTGTTGTCTGCAGACATAACTACTATGCTTGACTCCAAAACTTGATGGATTCTTGGACACCCTACGGCTCTGATACCACTTTGATGGAATGAAGGGGGAGGACAAAACAGAATAACAGAAATAGAGATTGAAGCATTTACATTAATTAGATAAAATATGACAAACCTTTTTGCATTCACAATTACAAACAGGTTCATGAGACTTCTTACATCTTTCAGATTGAACTTGAGCTCTTTCATACAAATCAACACGGTTACACAATGTTACAAAGACTAATAATTGCTGCTCAAAGAACCATAATTCATTACATTATTAGACTCTTGCTGGAGCTTCTGCTCCTTCAAGACACTATTGCATAACCTTACAGCTCTGCCGAGCTGGACTCTTCAGAGAGAGTGCATACCCAAATAGACTTAACCAATATATAGAAACTATGCATCTACGAGGGATAGACAATACAGAATAAAATTGTATTTCATAACACCCAGAAAGCATGTGAAGACTGCTGACAGGACAACAAACAAGCTGGAGTAGATAAGATGCAATCTCCTTCAAATCCTTTCTTTAATGCTGAAATTTGATTGTGATCCAATGCTCATATGGAGACTAACACGGAGGATATTGAGAAAATAGGCAAGCTGGTGAATTTAATGAAGTGGTTGAGACCCCTCCTTAATCTCAACTACGAATCCCTATTACTTTCTTGATATTTTCCATTGATGCTTCACTATCTGCAATTTTCAAATTCCATGGATTGAACTTAGGAAATCCCAATTTTCTGTTGGATGCTCTAACCAGAAGCTCTAGCCTTCTTGTTACTAGTCCATTGTAGGTTCAGGTGTGGCACTCTTGTTTTCCACAACACCTCCCTTTGAGCTACACTGCAGATGCTCGGGGATCCTAACTTCAGTTGGCTCGGCTGGCCTCAATCACAAACACATTCTGCTACTGCAGTGAGCCATATTGTTTCCTTAACAGTTTACAACTTCACTTGTCTGCCCTCCTTTGATATTTTGATCTCCATTAGCAGCTCCTCTTCTCACTGTTCTAGCAGCTTCACATTCCTCCACATTCTCAAACGTCCTCCTTCAAACTATGACCAAGAAACTATGACTATGAACCTCCTTTGGAGCAGTGATGCCTTTAACGGCTGCTACTGTAATATTTCTGCACCTCTTCCCAAACTACCTGATCTCTCTTCTGAGATTTCCTTACAATGTCATATGCTTGAGATGACTTAAAATTTTGAATTTTTTTTTTATTCTTTCTTATATCTCCCTTTCAAGAATGTGGCTTCTTACTTACTTGGCAACTACTTATGCAATCAATAATTTCTTCTCGATTTACAAGTGTTAGGAATTAAGATTGTCTAGAAAATGGTAGAATGTTTCTAAAGTCTTCCATAAGCTAGAACATTCCTAGAGCTGTTCTAGAAAAGAACATTCTAAGAGTTGTTGTAAAAAAAGAAGTTTCCAGATTTTAGAATTATCTAGAAAACTAGCAGCTTCCAGGCTTCAATGATATTGTAGCTATATATATGTGATTGTAGAGAGCTGATGGGTATAGCATCCGGATTGTTGGTAGACACAACATTCGGATAGCTGCTAGACACAACATTTTAAGATGTAATATGCAAGCTAGAAAAATATAATTTTTTGAGTGATTCAACTTTGTTTTGCCCTACGTTTTCTATGTTCATTGTTGTTATGTTTTTGCCTTGATATTCCTTGTTGATTAAATTGTTGATTATATTATAGTTTGGGCCTATTCTAACATGGTATCAGAGCCAGATTCAGCTAGAGATTTGAACTAGAGATTTAGCTATAGGTCCAGCTAGAGATTCAGCTAGAGATTCAACTAGAAATATATTGCTAGAGTGATTTGTTTGCAAGGAAAATATATTGTTGGAAGTGATTTGTTTGTAGGGCTAATATATTATTGGAGTGATATTTGGTTGCAAGCTTGTTATATTGCTAGAGAAATATTTGTTTGAAGGCTGATTTTTTGCTAACATGGGCTCTTCAAATGAAGTTTTTCCTATCTTTGATGGAAGTGGTTTTGCAAATTGGAAGATTGTAGTCAAGAATGCTTTGAGAGAAAAGGCTAGATGGAGCTATGGAAATGCAAGTTGGAACAAGCTAGAGGTACTATTGGTAGTAGAAGATGACTTTTCAACTAGACAAAAGATAAGGAGTGTTGAAGAAATATATAGGAAAGGCTCAAAGATCTAATCTCATATTAGCAAGCTAGAGGAAAGCAAGAATGAGAGAAAAACATGAAAGAGGAATATGATAGAAGAATGTTTGGTATGCTAGAGGTGAACATTAAGGGGGGGTATTAGTATAATGTCCCGCTCTTCTTTGAATTTTCTTTGTATTATTCTAGCCAATCTTAAGGGGGGATGTTAAGGATTAATATTGTCTAGAAAATGGTAGAATGTTTCTAGAGTCTTCCATAAGCTAGAACATTCCTAAAGCTGTTCTAGAAAAGAACATTCTAAGAGCTGTTGTAAAAAAAGAAGTTGCCAGATTTTAGAATTATCTAGAAAACTAGAAGCTTCCAGGCTTCAAGGATATTGTAGCTATATATATGTGATTATAGAGAGCTAATGGGTATAGCATCCGGATTTTTGGTAGACACAACATTTAGATAGCGGCTATTCACAACATTTAAAGATGTAATATGCAAGCAAAAAAATATAATTTTTTGAGTGATTCAACTCTGTTTTTCCCTGTGTTTTCTCTGTTCATTGTTGTTATGTTTTTTCCTTGATATTCCTTGATGATTAAATTATTGATTATGTTATATTTTGGGCCTGTTGTAACAACAAGCACTTGCCACTTTCTCGAAACAATACAGTGACCTCTTTATTTTTAACCTCCTCTTTTCTTATCAACCTCCTTCAAAAATTTCTATGAACTGCCTTCTACCAATAGCTAAAAAATATTTAGACATGATTTATAAATTTGTGATTTTCTTTTCTATACTTTCTAGAACTACCAAACTTTTACTCTAGCACTTTCCTTTGGTTGTGGTCCATTGGAGCAAATTCTACGGCTCCCTTTGTAATTTTTGACTTCTTTTGGCCTCTTATAATAGCATCACCTCATATTTCTTTGTTACAATGCTCCTCTCATTATTGTGCTTCATAAAAGCATCCTCCTAAGCTGCACCTCACCTCTTGCATCGACACTAGTAGCTCCTCACATTATCTCTTTCTTAAAATCTACGATCTGCAATAGTAAAATACTTCAATCTTTTCAAATATGCGATTACCTTGAACTTTAAACTCTACAATCTCTTTTGAGAATTTGGAACCCATAAGTTTGACAACATAAATTTTCAAATTCCTTCTATCCAATCACTTAACTAAATTTTATTTTGGTTGGCCAAAGCTATTCACTATTCAAGTTGTAGCTTCTCTCAAAAAACTCATAAAACAAGTGCAGCCTTATCTCCTAACAATCTAGGCACAAGATGGGGCTTTTGATATTTTATCTTTGAAAGCTTCTCTCCTTTTTCAATCTCCCCTGGCAATGTCTCTTCATTAAATTATGCAACCCCTATGGTGATATCTGAAGATAGCATTACTATGCTTGACTCCAAAACTTGAAGGATTCTTGGACACCCTACGACTCTGATACCACTTTGATGGAATGAAGGGGGAGTACAAAAGAAAATAACAGAAATAGACATTGAAACATTTACATTAATTAGATAAAATATGACATAAACCTTTTTGCATTCACCATTACAAACAGCTTCATCAAACTTCTTACATCTTTCAGATTGAGCTTGAGATCTTTCATACAAATCAACACGGTTACACAATCCTACAAAGACTAATAATTGATGTTCATAGAACCATACTTCATTACATTATCAAAATATTGCTAGAGCTTCTGCTCCTTCAAGATACTGTTGCATAACCTTACAACTCTGCAAAGCTAGACTCTTCAGAGAGAGTGCATACCCAAATAGACTTAACCAATATATAGAAACTATGCATCTACAAAGGCTAGACAATACAAAATAAAATATTATATTTTATAAAACCCATAAAGGATGTGAAGACTATTAACAAGACAACAAACAGGCTAGAGTAGATAAGATGCAATCTCCTTCAAATCCTTTCTTTAATGATGAAATTTGATTGTGATCCAATGTTGATATGGGGACTAACATGAAGGATATTGAGAAGATAGGTAAGCTAGTGAATTTAATGCAGTGGTTGAGATTATATTTCCAACATTCTAGACTATTATAGTTCTAAGTACAATTTGGACATTTCTCTTCTATGTTATGGGGAGCTAGGCTAGCATTTGGAACTACTAATGACTTCACTTATTTTAAGGAAAGTTGTTTACTGATAGTTTGAATTAGTTGGAAATTCTTCTTGGAGCTGCTAATGACTTCACTTATTTTAAGAAAATTTATTTATAGACAGTCAAAATTTGTTGGTCATTCTTGTTGGAGCTAGTAATGACTTCACCTATTTTAAGGAAAATTATTTATAGATAGCTAGATTTTCCTTGACATTCTTGCTAGAGCTACTAATGATTTATTTTAAGGAAATCTATCTAAAGGTAAGGAAATGGAACTCCTAATGTCAAGGTTGTCATTCCCTACATAGAGCAATGTAGTAAAATATATATGGTAACTATATAATTATATCTTTTCCACTTTGCTAAGGTATTTTAGAGGAGTTTGAATTGAAACCTTTTTAGTCTATTATAGTTAATTGTTGTAAGGTAGTGGGACCGACCACATGCAAGGCCCCAGGTCATGGAGGGCCAAGAGCAAAAGGCTACTCTATCTTACCTCAACTAAAAGGGGTGTTAGGAAATCAGGAACAAGAATAATGAGGACCATAAGGACATTCAATTACTATGCAAACCTAAGACACAAAATGGAGCCAGGCGAGCTGATTTTTGGGTTCAACTCTGTGCCTCAGGAAGCTCTCTACCTGAGGATGAAAGCATGGTCCCAGGATGATAGCATGATTCACTAGCATCTCTCAAGTGTGTTGGCTTTTGTGTGACTAGAGGACCGAAGAGACAAGGTCAAACTCTAGAAAATAGACTAACAACCAAGCTAACTACTTCCAAAGGGAAAAAACAACATTATGAAGTAAAAAAAGTATGCTCTAATATGATAAAGTAGAAAAAAAAGATTTAGGGTGGCAAGAATGATCTCACAAAGGAATTCATTCATCAGCTAGCTCCCAATAGCACGTTCACCTAGACACAAGCAAGAGGGAAATTTGGTTGGGGCTATTAAGGGGTCTTCCTCAGTCAAGCGCACGCTTTGGTTTTCCCACCTCCACGGATAGCCAAGTTTGTAGCGATCGAGAAATAGTATGATAAAGATAGGAAATGAAGCAAAGAACACTAAAACACTACAAAATAGTAATAGTACTACTCAACCAAGTGATAGAGGAGAGGAGTGGAAAGGTTACCACCTCAACCAAGAGCACTCAAGGCTAATGGGGGAGAAAATGAGAGTAGTTAAGCCTCTGCTGCAATGGTGTTGTCCCACACTTGCTCTACCGAAGTGATAAAGTGATGATGTTACTGCTATGGAATGCAAACGTGTTGCTAAAAGTGCTTGAAGTGGATGCAAGAAAGTGTGAAGAAGATTGCTTGATCTTGTGAAGAGATTGTAGAAGAGTAAATGCATGTAAAAGGAGTGGATTTGAAGGAAAGATGAAGAAAACAACCATATTCAGGTTAGTCAGCTGAAGAGGGCATTACCAATTGACTGCCAATGAGAATTGTAATGCCTCTGCAGCTCCATCTACATGAATCTACCAAGGATGTTTGGATGTCGTGCACATGTCCTCAACAGAAATTTGTTTACCAACACTCAAAACAAGCACCAAGTGGATGAAAGCAGCAAGCTTAGGTGGAATTTATCCTCTGAGCTTGGTTTTCTAAAGTAGAGAAGGGAAAAAGGGGAATTTGCACATGGGGTGCAAATATACTCCTATATATTTTTCCCCACTTTGGTGAGCATGAATACTGATGATTGCTCGATAAAGTAGATTGAGAAAGTAGTAGAGTTAGAAATGTATACCTAAACTATCAAGGAAGAATACCATGATCTAACAAACCTAAAGGTACAGGACAAGCAAAGGACTTCACAGCTTCTCAGAACTATGAAGCTGAATAAAAAAATCATCTTACAGGCCTGCAAACTTGCAAGGAGGCAACCCCCAAGATCTCTCACATGGAAGAAGCCCCAAGAAGCAAGTTCCTTACAAGCTCTCAGGCCTACAAGGAAGGTATCCTCCAAGATTTCTCACATGAAGGAAACCCAAAAAATCACCTTACAGACCTGCAGACCTATAAGGAGGCATCCCCCAAGATCTCTCACATGGAGGAAGCCAAGCAAGTGCCTTATAGACCCACATACCTGCAAGGAGGATATTCTCCAAGATCTCTCGCATGAAGAATACCAAAGGAAAGCATCCTAAAGACCTACAGACCTGTATGGACGATATTCTCCAAGATCTCTAACATGAAGAATACCCAAGGGAATTTCCTTACAAACCCACATACCTGTAGGGGAGCAACCCCCAAGATCTCTCACATGGAGGAAGCTCAAAGGAAGCACCCTACAGGTTCTCAAACCCACAAGGAGGTATCCCCCAAGATGCCTCACATGGAGGAGACCTAGGAAAGTGGACTTTGTAGAGTTAGAAGTGGCAACACATTTATCCTTCAATAGAACATGTCAGGAAGTGGCCACACAAGCAAGTAAGTGGATAGTCAATAGACTAACAAGTTGGAAAACTTTTAAAGGGGTCCCTCAAGAACCCAATGTAAAGAAGGGATCCACTCAAGGGACACACTGTTCGAAAGAGATGTGTCTTTCTCAAATCAATTTTTCATCAAGGAATTTGAAATGAGGAATATGCCCCCATGAGAGGGGAATATCAAAGCGGTTCCCACTTCGGAGGAGGATTTTCAAATTCTTTCAAAAGGATCCCTTGTTCTGAATGTTGTCTTCAAAAATGGAATGTTTGTAAGGATCTTCGAAAATGATTTGTTGGAAATGAATTTATTTTCTAAAAATCAAAGTGCTAAAGAAGTTGTGTTGTCACACATGAAAGGGACAACTCAAGCAAAGAAAAGAGAAAGATAAAGAGAAAATAAAAGAGAAAAAGACAAACAAAGGGCATAGGGGTAGCCTGATATTTTGGGGTCAGAACTACTCATAAATATATATATATAGTATAATCATAGTATATAAATGAACTGTCATCAACCCCCTACTATATCAGGCCATGTGAAGAATGCACAAGAAGACAAAATTAAAAAAAAAAATTGGGTCAATATGGAAGGGAAGCCTAAATGCCCCCAATGCTTTGCATCATTCCCAATTTATCGAAAATCAATCACAAACATGGAAGATTGATGATACAAATAGAAGAAGGTTTATGAAAGAAAACCACACCTATATCCAACCACCAACAAGGGTGACAAGGGTAATCCAGGCACACATATCATGATCAAGGGGGAAACACATCATAACACACACACACGTTTGATCTAAAGATCAAGAAGAGGGTCTCACCTCACAATGATCGATCAAGAGGTCATCCGCTTCCCACTCTAGATCATCATAGGGGGAAGGAGGATGAGCCTACAATGAAGGAATGTTAAGGGGAGGATATTCTGACCCTCTCACAACAAGGGCTAAGGAAGAGGGCCCCACAAGGTCCTCTCCACCAAGCTCTTGTGGAGCTAAGGTCAATGATTTCTTGAAGATCGCTAACAAGTCTAGAACTTCATCCATAGAGTTAAACATGCATCTTACGGGAGTTCCATCTTTAATCTCAATGGACAAGGCAGGCAACACCTGAGATTCATCGCTAGGCTCATCAAATGATTCAAGAGCGGTGACGAACTCAGGGGAAGTCAGGACAGGTTTTTCCACTAGGACAAAATAGGTTAGCATGGGACCACCTTATGGAGAAGGTGGACTCCTCTTACATTCCCCATTGCAGGAGGAACTTCTCTCCACCTTTTTCTTTGTCGGGGGAGGAGAGCTTCTTGTAGATGAGGCAAGAGGTGTAGAGGAAGAAGAGGCAGAGAAGACCATAGTAGACACCATTGAAATGTTTGTCTTATATATATGGGTCTTGGGAAAGGTGGTACATCTAAAACAAACATCAGCAAAGGTGGATCCATAGAAGGAGCGATGAACACTTCAGCCCCCTTTGGTTCAGGCACATTCACACTCATAGCAAAATCCAGCAGCGATGCAAAACTAGATAGAAGAGAAGTAGAGGGAAGGAGAGAAGAGGACGTTGTAGGAAGCGTTGAAGTAGGGGCAGAAATCTCTTCTTCCTTCATCTATGAGGTGGCCTACATAGTAAGAAGAGGCTTTCGCCAGTGTTTGTGCTCATGCATAAGGCAGTTTCTACAACTCTTGGAACTAGAGGACGAAGGCTGCAAGGGAATGAAAGGATCCTGCTCAACCATAGGAACATCCACTACAACCATCTCCAGTAGAGGAATGGATTCCTAGATGGGAGCAGGAGGAGTAGGTTGAGAGGTAGCAGGAAGAGTCGGCTCAAGGGTCTTAGTGGTGGGCCTCTTCCCGCTTGATTCTTTAGAAGCAAGGGCAGCAGGAGGCCATAAAGGTTGAGACATAGAGGACTTTCTATGGGGAACTTTCTTCCCGCTATACCGAATGGGCCTAGGATTCATAGGAAACACATGAAGTTCTAATGCAGGACGCTTAGACTCTCACCAAGCAATCACCATAGGGTTCTCCCACAAGCGCAGGGTGAAGTCCAATTTCATCACAATAGAGTGAGAGGAAGTGTTGTACTGACCAATAGAAGAGGAAGAAGGAGGATCTTGAGACCGCTTCTCTTATTTTCTCTTACATGCCTTGGTGGCATCGCTATCATATTTTAGGCAAGCCCTATGTGAAACAACATAAGGTGAAGGTGGGTATCTCACTCTCAATGCCAAACACCCTGTCTTATAATTCTAATAAGTTCGGTACAAAAGGTCCCTCCTAGGTGAAAGAGGACCCACATGCATAGGCCAAGAGTAATCCTAGGAGTAGCTAGCACAAGCAACTGGCGATCTATAACTGGTGTCATGTATGGCATGCACAAAACCCTCATGGATAAATTTTAGGCATTTATGCATGACCGAGGGTATGACATTCATAGCCGCTAACCAAGGGATACCTAGTTTTATCCTAAGGAGTTTAGATCTAGGGATTATGTAAAACAAGAGCTTCACAGATTTAGGTCCAACCAAAATCGATAGGACAGTATTACCCAAGGGAGGTATAGAAAGTTTGTCATGTGTGTGAATGATACTCAAGGGTGTATCATACCCATCTTTATGTAAGAATTTGATAAGCATAATCTCCTCAATTATAATGTTTACTTGAGATGTTGGATCAATGAGAACACCAGCTATGACATTCCCATTGATGCATGCAAGAATGTAGAGAGGAGATGCTTCCCTATTGAAACCCATTGATAAGTCCTATGAAGTGATGGTTATACCATTATCACTATTCACAGGTTGCATGTAGAGGGAATAGGTTGATGCAAGAATGAAGCCATTATGTGCACTAGAAAATACTTTCACAGAGCCCCAAAAAGGTGATAGGATAGGATAGTGACCCAACTATGGTTTCATCGTGCAATACTTTTCGAACCTTCAAACTATGTATGCTAGGGATTGCTGGTTGGGTTGTGAGGTTAAAATCCCCACAATGCTCACACGTATAACTCTCCTAGAATACGAGGAAAGGGTCCAAAATAGAACCAAGATGGGTTCATGTCGGGTTCACCAAAATGTAAGGTAAGGGGACCAACCACATGCAAGACCTAGTTATATCATTGTCACTGTTCATAGGTTGCGTGCAAAGGGAATAGGTTGATGCAAGAATGAAGCTAGTACACGCACTAGAAAATACTTTCATAGAGCCCCCAAAAGGTGATAGGATAGCACAGTGACGCAACTATGGTTTCATCATGCAATACTTTTTGAACCTTCCAACTACATGTGCTAGGGGTCGTCGATTGGGTTGCGAGGTTAAAATCCCAACAAAAATAACATGTATAACTCTCCTAGAATACAAGGAAACGATCCAAAATGGAACCAAGATGGTTCACGTTGGGTTCACCAAAATGCAAGGTAGGGGACCAACCACATGGAGGACCCCAAGTCATAGAGGGACAAGAGTAGAATGCTGCCCTATCTTACCTCACCTAAAAGGGGTGCTAGGAAATGCAGGATGAGAATAATGAGGACCATAAGGCCCTTTGGTTACTCTATAGACCCAAGACACACAATGGGGCTAGGTGAGACAATTTCTGGGTTCAACACTACACCTCAAGAAGCTCTCTTCCTGAGGATGAAAGTATGGTTCTAGGATGATAGCGCAACACGCTAGCATCTCTCAAGTGTGTTGGCATTCGTGTGACCAAAAGACTGAAGAGACAAGGTCAAACTCTAGAAAATAGACTGACAACCCAACTAACTACTTCGAAAGGGCCAAAACAATGTTGTGAAGTAAACAAAGTATGCTCTAATATGACAAAGTAGAGAAACAAGAGTTAGGGTGGCAAGAATGAACTCACAAAAGAATTTGTTCGCCAACTATCTCCTAATAGCACATTCACCTACACAAAAGAAAGAGAGAAATTTGGTAGGGGTTATTAAGGGTTCTACCTAATTCAAACCCCTGCTTTGGTGTTCCCACCTCCATGGACAACCAAGTTTGCAATGATGGAGAAATAGTATGATAAAGACATGAAATGAATCAGAGAACACTAAAACACTACAAAAAAATAATAGTGCTACTCAACCAAGTGATAGAGGAGAGGAGTGGAAATCTTACCACCTCCACCAAGAGCATTCAAGGCTAATGGGGAAGAAAATTAGAGTTCTCAAGCCTCTACTACAATGGTGTTCTCTCACACTTGCTCTACCAAAGTGATGGAGTGATGAAGTTGCTGCTATGGAGTGCAAAATTGCTACTAAAAGTGCTTGAAGTGGATGCAAGATAATGCATGAAGAAGATTGCATGAGCTTGTGAAGAGATTGTACAAGATGAAATGCATGTAGAAGGAGTGAATTTGAAGGAAAAATGAAGCAAATGGCCATATTTGGGTCAGTTGGTCGAAGAGGGCATTACCAATCAATTTCCAATGAGAAGTGTAATGCCTCTATAGCTCTAGGCATAGGAATTTTCTAGGGACATAAGTTCATTACACAAATGTTTGCATGTCGCACAGGCATCCCTGATAGAAATTCCTCTACCAATGCTCAAAATAGGTGCCAAGTGGGATGAAAGAAGCGAGCTTAGGTGGAATTTAGCCATTGAGCTTGGTTTTCTAAAGTGAAGGGAAAAAGGGGAATTTTCACATGGGGTGTAAATTTACTCCTATACAATTATAAAAATACCTTGTGATCCGATTGAGCATATTTGAGCAACAAATTGGCTGCGAAGATGTTCCAGTAGAAAAATAGGAGCCACGAAAGCATTGAAAGAGATCCAATTGGAAAATGGACATCAACAAAAGACCATTGAGATAGTTTATAGGAAACAAATCAACTAGCCACAAAGGAGGAATGATAGGGATTTAATTCCTGGGATGAGTGGAAGGAAGTAACAATGAAGAAGAGGTTCTAGAATGTACACATTAATTGTTCAAGGATGGTATACAAGCGTCAAATGAGTTGGAATGTGAAGGGAAATTAATTCATCCCAGAATGAACATCTAAAATCAGTAGGTGGCTTTGATAAGCTATGTTTCTTTTAAAGAGAACCTCAAAAATCACATACTACTATGTCATAGAGTGGAATCAGACATAGTTTATTTCCACCATTAATCCTTAGAGGAGTTTCATGCAATTTTAACTAGTTTCTACAAAATGCATTAAAAAGATTCAATAATCATTAAACATGAAATGACAGAAGACATGAACACAAAGATTTACGTGGGGAAAACCTGTTCGGGTAAAAACCCCACACTCCAAAAGAATAGATCCATTGTATTAATTATTCAACAACCAAATACATAGTTACAATACAATTGTAGGCTCTAAGCCTTTACATGGATATTTACATCTTGTTCCATCTCGAGAAAATCTGGCAGGATAAGCCCTATGAATTTAATATCTCCTCACACAACTCCTCAAGAAAAATCTCATATCTATAGAGGTTACAATGCACAAACTAGAGATTTTTAAATAAGCTTTCAAAACTCAATAGGGAAATAGAAAATTCTTTCATGCAAAACTCCACCTATAAAATCAACTTTCCAATTTGACTCCTCATTCTAAAAAGAAACTACGAGTTGTAACTCAAAAGACAACGTGAGAAAATTAGCAACAATTAAAAAATCAATTCTATAGAAAAATCAAAGGTTGAGACACCTTCATTTTCCTAACATTCTCCCACTTGTCAAATACCTTTGAAGAGTCCATGAAAGTAATAGGATTTAACTGCAAAGATTCAACCAATGAAAACACATCATCACAGTCATACATGCAATCATGAGAATCTCAAACAATGTTATCATGCTCCAACCAAGACACCTACAACAACATCCAAGATGTCTACCATCTCAGGCAGTAGTTCCTACCATCCTCCAAAGAAAGGAACAAGCCATGGTGTATATGCACCAGTCGAAAGAACACAAGCATAAGATCCAACTAATAGAAAAGGCTATAGAATACTACCACCACTCCACTATTCTCACAAGCTATAAAAAAGCATCAACAACATCAACATCAAATCTTGCATCCTGAACACAATCATGAAGTCATCCTCTAGAAAACAAGATAGAAAATCAATTAGAACAACAAATAGGAAACTAACTGCTCCCATCTAACTGAATAACCCACACAACTGAAAATAACACCCACAACAAGTGCTAAACCATCCAATCACCCATACCTTGAAGGTATCCACATCATAAAACACATGCCACCTACATAGCCAACCCATTAACTACAAATACAAGCTCCATGTGTTAACCAGTCGAAGAAGACCAAACGCATCTAGGAACTCACCAAATTTTAAAAGATCAAAGGAACAAAAAGTCTATTAATCACAATACATAGAAAGTGTAGCCCTATAGTACCAAGGACCATTCATAATTATCTATAAATCCTACAATCAACTACTGCAAGAAACAACCCTCTTAACAATATTCCACAAATCTCCCATGTTATCCATATTTAACAAAAGAAAAAGATACAAGAACCTCCATTTCATCACCCAAGTGACAACACATGACCAAAAAATAGTGATCATCATAGCTCCACATATAAATCCCACGTAAAGTCATATGAATCCAAACATACAGGAAGAAGAACCAGACTAAAGAGAAAAACATGCAAATCATAAACATGTATCATACCCTTCTACATACACCTGTAAGTGCCAAATGTGTCAAGTAAGATCTCCTTCATAACCCCAAGATAAAATCCATAACAACATCTAAACCTATTCAACCTTAAGAGATCAAACATAACATATGCATCATGTATCTACATGGATGCAAGCTTCTCAAAGAAGATCAAACTACTCCATTTACCATCTCAGGAAATCAACCCACTACCATCCCCTATAACATCATATAAATGAAAATAAAAACCCAAGGAGATAACCATGCTATCCATCTCTCACAGTGAATCCTCCAGAACCATCTAATAGCAGCTCAAGATCCATGTTTATGAAAGAAAGCATAAAGCACTTGAGAGAAACAATGGGAAATACCTCTCAAGAAATAAGTCACCAAGTATACCAAGAGTGGAAAATGAGAATGCTCCTCCAAGAGCAATCTCCTCATAGATCTTTGTTCAACTCAAATCCAACCAAGGTGTAGGCTTCTCGGACTTTATCCTAAAATCTCATCAATAGTAACCATCTTAACAACACTTCTCTCATCTCAAGAGAAATATAGCCTCACCTCATTCTCCATGTATCCATGAGCACCAGAAAAAGATCATATCATGCTAAACTCTCAATGTATAATTGCACTATCATGAAGTTCTTAAGCATATGAACAATGCACCCAAAACATAGAGAATCACCAGACCACTATCAAAGCTCCAATCATCAAAATTAGGAACTTATCATGACATCATGATCTTACCATCCCCAGGCTTAGGAGATCCCATGCTCCAAGTGAACATTCCATGGTCTCAAGAGTAATTATGCATCATGCCAAAACACTAATGTGCACCGAAGAGTATACCATGACATAAAACAAATAAACTCTAAACCAACATAACTTGTCAAGCACCACCAACACCTCAACCCAAAGACCAGAAGAGTCCTCCATGGCTTCTAGATTCTACACATATTCAAATAGCATTCACATGCAAATATGAAGAAAACCTCTACAAGAACAATATCTAAGAGTCCCTCTCAAACATATACATCACTAAAGAAGATCATTCACCCCATAGTGATGAATACACAGTCATTGCTAAAACTCCCACTGAATTATTGTAGCAATATTTCCAAGCAAATGACACGCCATATCTCAAATCTAAAAATCATCTAGGTCCACACACATACAAGTGTCCTTCTAATCACACCAAGTGGAAACAAGATCTCCAAATGAAGGAAATACACCATGCTATATGACCCCAACACTGACTATCTAGATACTCATGTATCATCCATCCTCTCATCTCAAAGAAACCACACCAATGCACAAGTGACCACAAAAAAATCCAACTAAGAAGTCTGCATCAACACTTAATCAAACCTCATGTATATAGGTATTCCACTTCCAAGTCATCTATGCAATCATGTGGGTAAAGATAGCCCACAATATTGCACAACCTGTACATCCAATCAATGTAACATGCAAACCCACTATCACACTGGAAACTAAAAAATTGATATTTGAAAGAGAATAACCATGTAGACAACATGACTCAAGCACCAAATCAAGCTCAGATCAGATTTATCAATCATGACCACAACGAGCATCATAGTCAAGGAATCCACCAAGCATCACCACAAAAATGTTTAGTGACTTTAATCACATACCAACACTCTCATGTAGAGAAAGCATCCCACCTCCTCACACCATGCATGAAGCATGCATGCAAAGTTGCAACTATATCATTCAGTAACACCTCAAAATCTAGGGTCTAGAAAATAGCTTAACCATAGCTCCACAAAATCACAAGTTTTTCTTGATTGTGTAAAACCTACAAAGCCACTGTGTTTCAAAAAAACCCATGTACATCCACACCCACTTCACATATGGAAGACTCAAAAGTCTAAAAAAATGCCATAACAGTTAAACTAGAATAATGGATTATCATAGATGAGCATAATCATAGAACTTTTTAGGAAAATCTATAAAACCCTTAGATCCAAGGAACAAGAATCCAAGCCATGCAAGTACAAAGAATCCATAAAAGGAAAAAGCTCAGTTTAAAAACTCCATGCCCATTTTAATCCAATTCCACAACCACCAACATGCACATGCATTTGAGGGAGTTAGGCTATTGCAGAAGCTTCCAAATCATCAAATGATCAACTCCATAGCCTACATGCAATTGAGATAACAAAAAAAAATCCTTTTGATACCAAGAAAAAGAACCCAACATAAGCACATCACTCCATAGTTGAAAAATAACCCAAGCTTCTCCATATCATGAGGG
>VDFB02000017.1:47847537-48014406 GCA_007258455.2 Sequoia sempervirens
GGTTTTCACCAAACGTACTTATCCAAGGTGGTTTTCACCATAGGATACATTGTTTCTCTTTACTATTTTAGGATTTTTTTGACTTTTTTTTTTTGTATTTTTCATGATATTTTACTTATTTTGGTATTTTTCTAGGTAGGGTAACCCAACTAACTTAGGTATAAAACTGTTTCATATGCATGATATTGATGGGTTCCTCTAAGGGTTCTCCTTAAGGTGTTGTAAGATAATATTACCTAGAACCATATTTTGTAGTGATGACATATGGACTCAACTAATTTTCTTCAAAATTTCCCTTCTTTTCTTGATCATGTTAGGTATGTTGATTCTCTTTTTGGACTAGATCACCAATGTTGAATTGGTGGGGGGAAGACCTTCATATTGTAACTTCTTTTGAGTCGATGTTGATAAGCTTCAAGGTGATTATAGGCCTTGAGATATTTTCATCCAGGAGCTCTAGCTGACTCAACCATGCAACATGAGTGTCTTCTTCATTGATCAAATTCTTTAGAGAAATGTAGAGTCATTGGATCTCAACTTCAATCAGAAAGATAGCATTTGTTCCATATATATGGGAATATTGGGTGGCTTGAGTAGATGTGTAGATGGAGATGTGATACACCCAAAGGGAAGCATTAAGGTCGAGGTACCAATCACAACCAATATTATTAACATCCTTTTTAAGGATTTCTATGAGGGTATTTTTGGTTGCCTCATCTTTTCTATTACCTTAATGGTAATAGGGGATTGAACAATGATGTTGGATGTGATATGTTGCAAAGGAGTTGCATATACTAGTTCTTGAAAGGCTTGCGATTGTTGGTAATGATAGTGGAGGGGATACCATATCTGTGGAGAATATGGTAGAGGATGAATTTGGATATCTGAATGCCAGTGATTTAAGAGAGTGAAATTGCTTCCACCCACTTGGTAAAATATTCAGTGGCAGTGATTATGAAGGTATGGCCATCAAATGAGGGAGGATAAATCTTGCTAATTAAATCGAGACCCCATTGTGAGAAAGGCCAAGTTGCAATGACAAATTGTAGATCTTGTGCATGAGCATGAATTAGATCTACATGCTATTGACATGGTACACATTTATTAACTAGTTCACAAGCATCATGCTCCATAGTTAGCCAATAATATCCTACTTTAATAAGTTTCTTCGCCAAGTCCATCCCATTAGAGTGAGCCCCATAAACTCCACTATGCACATTTTTTAATACCACATGGGATTCTAATTCACTTAGGCATTGAAAGAGAGTTCCATCATACCCTCTATGATAAATTGTATCTCCTATGATTCTGTAATCGGAAGTATGTTGAATGAAATATTTACATTGATTACAAGTGAGATTAGGTGGTGGGATGTTGTCTTGGAGGTCATAATAAATGTCATGGTACTAGGTTTATTGAGGAGGTACGATGTCACACACCATTTCATTGTTTTAGATGTAATATGTTGGGATTCATAATTTTTCCACCAAGAAATCAAAATCTGTTCGATCTTTAGGCATGTCAATAAGAAAACTAGTGGCGGCCATTGTATCGACATCCTTGTTCTATAATCTAGGGACTTACTCAAACTAAATATGGGTGAAGTATCTCTTGAAATCATCCACCATGCATTTATAAGGGATAATCTTATCATCTTTAGTTTGAAATTCATCATTGACCTTCTTGATTATGAGTTGTGAATCACCAAAACACGGAGATGGGTGATATTCCATTGAATCACAATTTTGAGGCCTATGATCAAAGCTTCATATTCATCATTGTTGTTTGTGTGTGGGAATTCCAACCTAAATTATTTTAGGATATAGTCACCTCGAGGGGTGACAAAAATGATACCCACTCTAAGTCCATTTCATGTATGACCCATCATAATATAGTGTCCACGTATATGATTCTAAGACTGTGAATACTGATTCATTAAGGAACTCTGCTAGTAAAGGATATGCATCTACAAGAGGAGCATAAGCCAAATGATCTGCTATGAATTTTCCTTTGATTTCTTTTTTATCAACATATTCAATATCAAACTCACTATAGAGCATGACCCACTTAGCGATTCAACTTGTTACTAAAGTTCTTGATAACAAATATTTAAGTGGGTCAACCTTGGATATCAGCTTCATTAGATGGTTGAGCATGTAATGACACAACTTTTGTGAACTAAAAATAACTGATAGGAAAGCCTTCTCCATGGGGGAATAATTGAGTTCATATCCCAAGAGTGTATGAGTAATGTAATAAATGGTTTGTTCCTTGGAAGACTCATCATTTTGGGCCAACAATACCCCCAATGCAATTGAAGTGGTGGAGATATATAGCAGTAATGGCTTGCTAGGAATGGGAGGCATTAAAATTGGTTGATCGAAGAGATACTCCTTGATCTTATCAAAGCCTTGCTAACATTGTGGATCCCATTTGAAAGTTGTATCCTTATATAATAGATTATTAAATGATTGAATTTTTTCAAAAATCTAGACAATGAATCACCTGATAGACTATAATTTCTAGGTTGGGACATTTCCATTATAACCTTAACTCTTGTTGGATCAACTTTGATACCCCTTCTAGATACAATGAATCCTAATGGATTGCTAAATGTGATGCCAAATACACACTTCTTAGGATTTAAATGTAGCCTATAATATTTCTCCAACCACTCAAATATCTACCTCAACTATCTTCTCTAGTCTTTGACTTCCCCAACAGGTCATCAATTTAGTCTTCCATAATAATGTGGATGAGATCATGAAAGATGACTATAATTTCATGTTGATAGGTTGGCTCCATGTTTTCAAGGACAAAGGGAATGGAATTGTAATAGAAAGTACCCTAGGGGGAAGTGAAATCATTTTTTTGTTAGTCTTTAGGTGAAATTGTAATTTAGTTGTAGCTAGAAAAGCTATCCATTTGGGATAGCATGGTGTGCCCTGCTATGAGATCTACCAACATGTCACTATTAGGAAGTGGGATGTTGTCTTTCAAGCAATATTATTTGAGATCCTTGAAGTATGTACAAATTCTAATGCCCCCATTAAGATTGTCTACATGTACTATATTTGATATCCAATAAGAGTAATCAATTAGATTGATAAATCTAGCTACTAATAGTTTCTCTATTTCCATATTAACAAGTAAGGCCACTTGTGGATGCATCTTTCAGAGATTTTATTTGAAAACCTTTGCATCTAGATGTATGTCAAGATGGTGGAAAATTGAAGTGAGATCCAATCCTGGCATACCAAAATAAGACCATGCAAATACCATCATATTTCCCATCATGATTGTATTGCCACTTTTTGTCCCATCATGATCTTGCACATAACTTAAGATCCACATCATTGTATGAAAGTATGATTGCCTCTTCTTCAGGTATGTCATCAAGAGAATCGATTTAAGAGTTAATGTTATTTGAAGTGCAAGTAGGAATTATGAAAACCTCTTGTTTCTTATCATGTAGCCTAAGCCAAAGCCCAAGTGTTTAGGGTGAAATAGTGTTTCAATGGGTTGTAGTCTTCCATCTTCTTGAACTAAAAGTCCTCCCCCTTGATAGTTATATTTTTTTGCTAGCTTGGAAGCATGTGGATAAACTTCTTGGAAATACTCAATGAGGGGAGGCGAGGATTCAAGTTCCTCTCTATAAACCCATTGGCTGATATCCTCATCCATCTAATATTTCAATGTACCTAGAGATTGGAATGTTTTAGAATCCACATTATTAGAACTAATTGTTTTGGTCTTTGATTCTTCCTTCTCTATAGACTGAGATAGTTGGCCATAGGTGTAGGGAGATGGAGGCATTATAGCCACATTAAGAGTTGTACGCATCTCATACTCTCGACAACCTTTTTCAATGATATTGACTTTGGTAATGGTGGAATTAGATGTGGTGGATGGAGTGGAGGAGGTGTTAGATGATGGATTAGAAGATGGAATGGATGGTTATGCCTAAGGAGTTCCAAATTATACTCATAGACAATATCGTGAATGTGGGAAACATGCCTCAAGAGCACAAAAATACTTGAAAGGCTAGGGTTCAACATGGATAGTGACTTTAACCCTATTATATGGAAACTTCAGGCATTGGTGATATGTGATGGGGAAAACTTGCATGGGATGGATCCATGGTCAGCCTAGGAGAAGATTATATGATAAATCTAGATCAAGGACATGACAAGTAGTGTATTGAAAAACTAGACCAACTTGGATGGGAAGGAAAATAATACCTTCCGAGTCTTTTTTTGAATTCTCATATGCCTTGATTGTGATGGTTTGATTATCCAATTTAGCATGAGTATACCCCACCTATTTTATGAACTTTAAGGTGCATAGATTTAGGGGAAAACCATTATCTACCAAGACCCTTTTTACCTTATGTCGGGTGACATGGACTTCAATGTGTAAGGCATGGTTTTGAGATTGATCAATTGGCGGCATATCATTTTGGCTAAACCCCAACTAATAAGTAGATTACAAGTGTCGTACTAGGTCCTAGAATTGAGTAGGATCAATGTCATTTGGTACATGTGTATCATGTAGATCTTTTGTGAGTCTCTTGATGGACTAGGGAAGAACTAAGAAAATATAGGATATATATTTGTGCAGGGTTCTTACCAAGATGATCAAGGATGTTATACTGCGAATTCACAGGAGTTGGTTGGGATAAGATGGATGGAATAGGAACTAATATGCAAGTACAATGAGTGGTTACAATGCATTTGGGGTCCTTTCTTTTGACACAGATCATGGATACACATGGCTCCCCTTGAGTGATGCATGCAATAATATTCTCAATTTTATAGGGCACATTATTATAGCTAATATTGTTTATGTTGTTTTGATTGCTATTGTTGGACCTAGTGTTTTTTAATTGATGGGCTAGGACCTTGGTTGTGATTGGGAAAGGTGTTTTGATATATTTACAACTGAGCATTGGATGAGATAGCTTGGTTTTCATCCTCTACAATGTCTCCTTAATAAATGAGATCTTGGATGTAACTTTTAGTCCCTTGACATCTATTGGTGGAGTTACCCTTAATCTTATGATATTCACAATAATCATTCTCTCTATACCAGAAAGGTTTTGGCTTTGAATCATCAAGATGCTTCATCATAGGATAAGTTACCACATAATTTTCTTGGAGTAACCTCTTGAAAATGACATCTAAGGACTCTCCCAAAGGAGTGAATGTGCATTTATTATTCCCTTGATTAGTTTGGCTACACTATGGGGGAGGATGGGGTGCACCTTGTAGCATGGATATGACATTGCTAACTGAGAGTGGGTGAGGGGTGTGTTGTGATATTTGAGAATTGATAGCTACCTCAATATGCTTAGTGTTAGTGACAACATCACTAACAACATTTTTTCTCTATTCGAGTAGTGTAATTTGTCCCTAGATTACTTGTCTCTATCCTCTTTAAATATTTTGATGAGACCTTTTGTAATAAGATATTTTTCAATAGTGGTACCATTCTCAATCATCTCTGTGAAGGTGGTAATGCAATGAAGATACAACTTTTGAGCCAATTTAGGATAGGAGTTTGTGAAAAAGATGCTCACTAACTCCTCAAGAAGACTAGATTTGAGTCGACTAGAAAGGGCTCACCACCTTTCTAGGTAGCTCAAAAATGTTTCTCCCTCATGTTGTTTATCCTTTAGGAGATCTAAGTTGTTTATTCCCTTCTCAAGGTTGAAAGAGAAGTGTGTAACAAACTTATCTGAAAAATAAACAAAGGAAGAGATTGACCCTCTCAGAAGACCCATGAACCATTCTAAATGCTTTCCTATTAGGCTCCTAGGAAAAAATATAATGAGGTAGTTATCATTATGTAGGACCTCTTGGAAATGAATATAAGACTCTTGCAAGTGGTTTTATGGATCACCCTTCCCCTTGTACTTGTCAAATTTTAGGATTTTAAAATGTTTAGGGAAGGGGATGAGTGAAATGGATGAGTAAAATAGGTAAGGACAAATGTCCTCAAACTTAAAGGATTTCTTCAATTTACCCACCTATAAGTCTTCTAGAGAAACTTTCATATCTTCCCACTCCTTATTAATTGGCACTAATAGGTGAGGACCTATTGGATTGGACTAATCATATGGTGGAGGTAGAATGGATTTATCATATGATGGCAAAGGTGGGTACTAAGGGATTTGTTAGTTTTTCTCAACATATGTGGGTTGAGGATTGGTGTAAATTTGTTGATATGATGACAAGGCTTGGTGATATGAGGAAGAAACATCCTACTAATATGATGGTTGGTGGTAGTAGAATGTATTGGATTGGTAATCATTTGTAGGTTGTTGGGAATTATACAAAGGCTCTTGTGGATTAGATTGTTGATGGTAAGTTCTTTGTTGTGGCTGATGAGGATTAGTGTAAGATGGTTGTTGTTGGGATTATTGTGGATTATAGTAATAATAATTGGTGTTGAGGTTGGATGTAGTGGGTTGTTGTCTAGGAGTACTTGGTGGAGGAGGAGGTTGATAATAAGTGTTTTGGGAAGGAGGTTGATGTGGTGGGGGTTGTGGATGATATTGATATTGGGTGGTAGGGTTCCCTTGGGTTTGTTGAGAAGGTTGTTGTGGTTGTGAGGTGATATGGGTTTGATGAGGAGGTTGTGATGGATTACCTTGAGGTTTTTTGTTGAGGATGTGATGGAATTTGGGATTGATGTAGAGGTTGTGACAGATGACCTTGAGGTTGGTGTGTTGGTTGTTATGGTGGTTATTAGTAAGGTGGTTGTGATGGCAGTTGTTTGGGTTGTGACAACACTTGGGTTTAATGTGGAGGTTGTGACGGTGGTTGTTATAGTGGTCGTTGTTAAGGTGGTTGGGATGACAGTTGTTGCGGGGGTGGAAAACTGGCTTGAGGTTGGTGCTAAGATGTAAATGGAGGTGGTGGTAAGTTCAATGGGTGTATGTGGGAATGGGGCATATGAAGAGGTGGCTCAGCAGCAAAAGGATTATATGCATTGTCCCCAATTTTATATGATGACTATCCTAGTTGATTCAGTGGAAGAGGTGGTGCAGATGGTGTGGGGGTATAAACTTGTGGGTTAATCCCTTGCAGATTAATAGGACTAGGACCTTGGGGATTGTTTGGACCTTATTGATTGGTAAAGCCTTAGGGACTAGTAGGACCAAAACCTTAGGGATTATTGGGATCAAGTTCCACACCCATGACTAAAATTTGAATAGGAGAGGGTGGGATTTAATAATAGACATCATTACAAAATCTGGGTTGGTACCATGTGTCTTGTGGAATAACCTAAGGGGCTTGCTATACTGGTGAGCCTAGATTAAGATCTTGTGGTGGATTGGGTGTTATGATGACCTACTATGACATATCAAATCTTGGTGGTGGCTTAATATCCCTCATGATAAATGAGGTGATGATTTTATCCCCACATTCATCGAGAAGATGATCAATCATTTGCACATTGGTAGGATTTCTAAGATATTTATCAACGATGAGCTCAGGTTGGTTAACTATGATTTATTTTAGGGAAGGTTGTATGTGAACTTTTATTTTCAATTGCAAAGTGCCACCATTAGTTGGTGAATTTAGATGATACTTAGGTTGACCACCTTGGGACTATTGTAGCTCCATGATTTTCTTTTCCAGTGATCGTGTAGTAATGAGCATGAAAATGTAAGTGACTAGAAGACTAAAATGACACTAAGCCCTAAGATGCACGTAAGTGATGATAACCTAGAGAATGATTTAAAAAATTACTAGGATGATGGAGTGATTCATTATTGGGTCGATTGATAAGATGCAATGGATTGATTGGATTAACTCTGAAATAGATTTAGGAGCTCAACTAGATGATGCAAGACATTTAATATTGGATCAGATGATAAAGAAGATGATTTTAGTATGAATCCACCTCTATATGAAAGTAGATTGATGAGGATGTAAAGGATTACTAACTCAAGATGGATAACAATCCTAATTCAACATGGATGATAATAATTAGGATTAGTTACCTAACCCAATTGGATAAAAGATCCCTAAAATGACATCTAAGGGACTCTGATTGATACATTGATGATGGATATGCAGTCTAAAGATGTCCTGCGATGAACCTACATGATTAGATTAAGGATTCAATGAATTTTGGAAAATGTAGATGTATGAAAAATGGCGATTAAGGATAAATTGATGATGATAAAAAATTTTGATCACAAGAATGGACTCGAGAAACAATAAGCTTTTAGTGGTCAAGATGATTCACTCTTTTGTTTTTGTATGGGAGGTGGATTTTCCTCTGTCTAACGTGAGTTCACCTTTCCAAATCACAGGTTCACCTCTATGTATGGTAGGTGATGAGTATAGTTTATGGTCTCATTTTTGGGTAGAATTTTTTATTTAATTGATGAAGTTATCATGGACTTTGATGTTAAGTGTTGATAATTTTATGATATTTCCTCAAACTATAGACATTAGGCTTACTTTTATATCCACAAACCCTTAATGATAATGGCATGTTATGTGGACTGTCTATATTATTTTTGCATGTGGTTAATGAATGTTCCTTAAGGTGGTTATAGATATGCAATTATTGTGAATACTAGCATTACCATGTAGATTTAATTTGAGGATGCTAAATTGAGCAATACATCGCCAGTTGGGCATGCCCCATAACATCCAAGAAGGTAATCATTCAAAGGTTAGAGGAGGTCAGTGACAAGAGATTCCTTATGCAAACCAAATGTAACCACCTTCTAGTGGTCATCATTGATGTTGAAAAAATGTGTGTTACTGTAGCACTAAATTTGTGGTTAGACATGCATGTCTGACCAAGTTCCATGCATGCATAACCATCACCCAAGTTTCTCTATTTTCCCTAAATGAAATCCTCCTAGTTCATGGAGTTGATTTCCTTGTTTAGTTGATAGTATAAATAAGGATCAGATGCTCTCTTTCTGAAGGTTGCATGATTTGATATTGTACTTGCATTATCAAGTTTTTAAAAATACAGATATACTACTCTTTTGTACTCATGTTTTATAGTGAACAAAATGAAGTTCTAATTTTGAGCAACTGATTTCTCATTAGTTTTAGAGGATACTTATCCAAGGGGTCCCACTTGGTGAGTAATCCATCATTTATTTTAGTATTATTCTTTTTTTAGTAATTAGTTAAAAATATGGCACAGATTGTTGTTACAACCACTAGAAATCCATTATGTGACTGTTCCTACAACCAAAGTAGATAGAATAGTGCCCCGCTTGTCTACTCAGATTTTATTTTTTTCACATATTTTAGCTTGGTGTAATTGTTGATTGATGGTTAGCAATCATGTTATTCCTTTATAAGCAATTTATTTTAAGCATTGTTTCTTTCTTAACTATAGAATGAAAATGGTTACTTTGGATTCCTAGTGCACATATTGTACTGACCTATTTCAAGTTCATGTCCCTAGGTTGATAAGTTAAATTCACCTTCATGATGATTGAAATAGGTATTCAAGTTAGATTTCCAATCTTTGAATTGTGGTTGTAAAGTCCTAGTAGTTGAATCATTTTAGGAGGCAAAAAATTTGGCGACATTGTCGAGGATGGTGTCAAACTAGGGAGTTCTTTGGATTCATTAGTGGTTTTTCTTGTTGTAGTATTTCTTGAATTTTTTCTTAGTATACCCTCATTTAGGAATTAAAGAACCCCCCTTATTCTTTACCAATTCTTTCTGTGAGTTGGCTAATAGTGAGTTGATACCGCATGCATAGAGGAAGAAGAAGGGATGCTTATGGGAGATTACTTCCTAACAATCCTAATCCATTCCAACTAGTTGAATATGATAACCTGCCAAGAGAAGAAGAAGAAGAAGATCCACACCCCTTTATTGATGTATTTCCTAATCTGACTAGCTCTACAATTTCCTTTGAAGACCAAAATTATCTTGAGAACCCCTTTTCTTTGGAACTACATCAAGCAAGAATGGGTGATGAAAATAGGAATAGACCTCACAACCAACTTTTCCTTTCACCATTTCCCATTAGAATGAAGTCAAAAATATCAAAAACATCCCTACTTTAGCACTCCCCAAGTTTTATGGACTTTCCATAGAAGATCTTGATACCTTTTTGTTTGAGTTTTACATGTACTATGTAGGAGTTATCATTATACCAATGATTCCCATAGGTTTAATCTATTTCCTAACACTCTAAAAGAAGCTGCATTAAGATGGTTCATAAGGCTATGAAGAGATACTAGGGAAACTTGGGAAGACATCAAGACAAAATTCCTTGAGAAATACAAGGAACATTGTAGGGGTAGTGACATGAGAGGAGGTGACATTTTTCAGGATGTAGTAAAAGGAAGATGAGAGCCTTGAGGATTATATTGCAAGGTTTTTGTTTTTCCTGCAAAAAACTCTACACCATACACTCAATGAAGACTCGCAAAAGTTTCTTTTCCTGAGAGGAATCAATAAAAATTGCACCAATGCCTTGGACTTGATGGGAGGAGGAGATATCTCCAAAGTTCCTTGGGAAGATATCAAGAAAATATGTTAGAAATACTCTAGGGTAGCTTTAAATAAAGGGAGAGATTACCAATATTCCATGGGTAAATCAACTACCAACGGAGTTTCAAGAGTGGAGATTACTCATTTGCTGGTAGACTTCAAGTGAGACATTATAAACATTCTAGCTACTTAGCTAGATACACTTGAAGCCAAGAAGAAGCAAGAGGAGGTAGAGGTAATGTTGGAAAAGTATTTCCCCCATTACAGAAAAAAGGACTATAGATGCAAGATGGTAGCCAATATTGAAGGAAAATAGATTGCACCTAAGTTCAAGCCCATTCATATTGAAGAATACCAAGTCTAATATGTTGCACAAAGGAGGCCTCAGGTTCCAAGACAAGGTATGCCTCCAGATCCACTCTCTTATGTTGGGCCATATTTCAATTCTTATTCATATGGAAACCAATGGCAGCCCCCATATCCATCCAACTATGTAGGATATCCACCACAACCTTGGAGTAACCATCCAAATGTTTTTCCCAATCATCAAAACTCTCCACCCTAGTGGAACCAACCTCAAGGGAATTGGTAGCAATTTCAAGTGCATTGACAGCCACCTATAGGAAATTGTCAGCAAATAAATCAATGGAGGGGATGAAAACAATGGCCAATGCAAAAAACCAATTACATGCAACCACCTTCTCGTTCCTTGCATCCTGCTATAGTGCCTCAACCTACTAATTCAAGCTCAAATGCACCTAAACTTACTCAGCTACTAGCTCAACCCACACCCAATCCAAATAATAAACTACAACAATAGCCTTCATACTCTACTGATTCAAATCAATTAACTGCATATGTTATGAGTGTAAGTGACATCCTCTTACATTCAGGAACTACTCTACCAACCCCTTCCAAGCCCATTATCACTGAGCTTCCTATGGAAGAGTAGGAGGAACCTTTGAATGATCATATTCAACCAAGTGCACCTAAAAATTATGAACTAGTCCTTGTCAAGTAGATGAACAAGAACCACCATTTCCTCAGAGATTGGAAGTTGCCAAGAAGAAGGAAGAAAATGACACAACCTTTGATATCTTGGATCAGCTGAAGCATACATGTGTCCATATCCCTCTATTCCAAGCCATAAAGGATGTTCCAATCTATGGTAAGGCAATCAAGGAAGCATGCCTCAAGAATCCAGGTAGGAAAAAGAAAGACCCAACTACAATTCATGTGGTGGGACAACTAGCTAACATCATGCTTGGAAAGTGACTATCCCCAAGTACAATGACCTAGGTAGTCTTGCGGTACCAATTGTTATAAATGGGATCAAAATTAAGAATTCTCTGATTGATTTAGGGGCAGCAATAAATGTAATGACCAAGGACATCCTGCAACAACTAAACATTGCAAGCATGATTTCTACTCCTACTATCCTGTAGCTTGTTGGTAGTTCTACTATTAAGCCTGATGGTATAGTGGAGGATCTTGTGGTAGTTTTAGAATCTTGGGAGTACCCAACAGACTTCACGATTCTTTCTCCTAAGGCTACTATAGGCAGGTATCCCATTATTATTGGAAGGCCATGGTTAGCAACTATAGATGCATATATTGTATGTCGGTTAGGTGACATGACCATTTTCGATGGGATGAGCACTAAAAATTTTGTTCTTTATCCTCCTGCTTAGCCATATCATTATGAGGATAATCTCATATGACCACATGTTGGTGAAGAGGCCAAGGAAGTTAATTCTATGTCATAGCTTATGATGTTAGGTAGAAGCTCTTTCATGCAAATTCAAAATAAGAATGAAGTATTGACTAACATCATTTAAAACCATTATGAAATGGAGGAAGCATCATCTTCTCATTCTGCTACTCTATTCAAGACACTTATGCCTACTCTTCCTATAACCATTGTTCCTATAGACATTCTCCCTGCAGCCACTCTTCCTATAGCCACTATTCTTTCAGACATACTTCCTAAAATAGTAGCTATGTCCCATACATTGCTTCCATATGAACTAAAGGTACCATGTGTTAATGAAGTAGCTATGATAGAGTCATCTATACAAGTACAAGTGTCAGAAGGAAAGTATCTAAATGTTAACATTAAACTAAGTGAGGAACAACAATTGTTATTGTAAAACTTATTAAGGACCCATCAACATGCATTTGTGTGGGATTATCATGATATGAAGGGATTGGACCCTAAAATTTGTACACACAAAATTTACATCAGAGATAATTGCACCCCATGAGGAAGCCACAAAGAAGAATTAACCCTACACTGAGAGAAATTGTAAAAGGGGAATTGCAAAAATTGCTAGATGCAGGACTTATCTACCCCATTTCAGATAGCCAGTGGATATCTCCATTAGTGATTGTGCCCATGAAAGGAGGGAAATGGAAATTTTTGTTGATTATAGGGAACTTAATGCTGCCACCAAGAAGGACCATTTCCCTTACCTTTCATTGATCAAGTTGTGGACACACTTGGAAAGAGATACTTTTCTATTCTAGATGGATTCAATGGCTACAACTAGATCCAAATTGCACCAAATGACCAGGAGAAGACCACATTTACCTATCCATGGGGGACCTATGCCTACTTGGTACTTCCATTTGGCTTATGCAATTCACCTGCAACTTTTTAGAGGGTGGCCATTAGCATATTTTTAGACATTTCTCATGATTGCATGGAAATTTATATGGATGATTTTACCACTTATGGTGTTGACTTTAATCAATCATTAGAAAATATCAGGAGAGTCCTACAGAGATGTGAAGACCAAAAATTTCCCTTAAATAGTGAAAAGTGCTTCATGATGATGGAGGAAGGTATAGTTATTGGCCACTACATCTCCCACAAGGGAATTCAAGTAGATCTTACAAAGATTGAGGTGATCACAAGTCTAACCACACCTACAAAATAGAAGGATATTAGGATTTTATTGTGCCATGCAAGATATTATAGGAATTTTATTAAGGATTTGAGCAAGATAGAGGCACCATTGGATACTCATCTCACTAAAGATGTTGAATTCCAGTGGAATGGAGCTTCTGACAAGGCATTTTTCTGACTTAAAGGTATCTTTGACTCATGCTCCTATACTCAAAGGAACTGATTGGAAGCTTCCTTTTCACATCCATATTGATGCATCAAATTATGCCATAGGATTAGTCTTAGGATAGAAAGAAGGGGCTATTGAAAATTCCATTTATTTTGTCAGCACAAATTTTCAAGGAGTTGGATTCAATTATATAGTAACAAAAAAGGAAATATTGGTAGTGAGTTATGCCCTGAACAAATTTAGGCATTGCATAATAGGTTACCAAATCTTTGTGCATACTGATCATGTAGCCATTAGGTATCTCATGAATAAACCTATGATCATAGGTAGACTAACAAGATGGTTATTGTTGTTGTAGGAGTTTAACATAACCATTGTGGATAAACCAAGGAAGGCCAATGTTGTTGCATATTTTCTTTCAAGGTTGACTACATCAGAAGATAATCAATCCATAGATGACTCTTTTCTTGATGATAATCTATTCTCTATCAATGTACAAACACCCTGGTATGCTGATGTAGCCAACTATCTAGTTATAGGTAGAGTTCCACCTCACTTCTCCCCAAAAGAGAGAAGGAAACTCATTGAAAAATATTTTCCTTTCTCATGGAAATTTGGATGTTTGTTTTATACTAGACTCAACAATGTCATGAGGAGATGTATGAGAGAAGATGAGACATATGAAATTTTGCATGCATGCCACAATGAACCATGTGGAGGACATTTTGTGGCCAAGAGGACAGTAATGAAAATTTTGAACATAGGATATTACTGGCCAACACTCCACAAGGATGCAGGAAGGTATACAAGAAAATATGATAGATGCTAAAGAATAGGTAGGCCAACCACATATGAAGAGATGCTACTTTATCCTCAGGTAGTAATCACTCCTTTTGACAAATGTGGATTTGATTTTGTAGGACCCATTGACCCTCCATCAAATGGTAAATCTTATATCTTGGTATGCAATGATTATGTAGCAAAGTGGGTAGAAGTTAAGGCCATGAAGCATGCAAGAGATAACAAGGTTGCAAAATTTCTCTATGAGGATATTTTCACAAGGTATGGAGTTCCATGAGAGATGGTGATTGATCAATGGGCTCAATTAACATTGACACTTGTTGTAGCACTAGTCAATGAGTACAACATAAGGTACAAAAAGTCTACTCCTTATCACCCCTACGATAATGGCCAAGTTGAGGTGACCAATAGATAAATTGAAGCTATTCTAACAAAGATAGTAGCTATCCACATAAATCATTGGGAAAATAAATTACCACAAGATATTTAAGCCTTCATAACTACTTGGAAAACAACTATAGGCTTCACTCCATTTGAGTTGTTGTATGGAAAGACAGTTATGATGCCCATTGAATTTGAACACAAGACTCTAAGGACTACAGTTGATTTGGGGATGGATATCTCTAAGGCACAAAGAGAAAGAATCATGCAACTAAATGCTTTGGATGAGATGAGAAGAGAAACCTTGCATCACAGAGGTAGTGCAAAATCAAAGAATCAAGTGGTATGAAAAATTCACCAAGGACAAGAAATTACAACCAGGAGATTAGGCCTTGCTCTATGACTCAAGATATTAGGACAATGTAGGAAAATTGCAGACAAGGTGGCTAGGACCATATGAGGTTGTTGAAGTATTCCCTAATGGGTTTGTACAACTCATTACTATTGACCCAACAAGATTTAAGTTGCTTGTCAATAGTCATCACCTCAAATTGTATCACAAGACAACTTCAAAGGAGGAGTTCCTACATCAATTCACTTAGTATGCAACACTTGAGCTTCCTACAACTGATGAAAGTGGACCTAGTGTCCTTCCTTTTGGCTAATTAAGGTATGTACTTGTCATAATAAATAATTCCACTTACATGGGAGTCCATTTCTTCACCCATCTACCCATCTGCACATCCATTTCCACCTTTCTCTCTCTTCCATCACTTCACTTCATTCCATTCCACCTCATCCCATCTCATCTTCATTAATTTCTCAATGTATTTCCTAAAAAGGTGAATGGTACTTTCTCCACAATCTTTGCAATTAATTCTCCACACATACAGGTATGTTTGCATTAATTTCTATATTAATTATCTTTAAGTGCATTCATTTAATTGTTGTACATTAGTATGGACATTTACCATAGCATGCCAATATTCCCTACCCTATCAAATCATCATTTCGCATGTGTGGAAACATGCCCAAAATTAGATTGGGGGGAAGGAAAAAGATGTGAATATTACCCATGTGTCAGTCCATGCTGGTCTATATCAACAAAATTTAAATTGAGCCAATTTAAATTTGAGTGAGAGGATGGCTCACATGTGTGAGATGATAACAACTATTGCTTCCATTTCTCTCTGTTATAGCTTTCATTTATTACTCTTTCATTTCCATTATTGACCCAGTCATATCTCAAGTTGCATTGCAAACAAAAAATAATTTAGGAAAGGAAAATCCAGTTGACATTGGCATTGGAAAGTTAGCAAGTGTTGTAGGAAGGTGAATTTGATTTTTAGACAGAATTGCAGGAGGAAAAATGCAGATTGAAGAAGGAAATTCAAAAGAGAGATGAGTAAATTGAAGATAAAGATATAGAAATTTCCACCTTGAAGAAGGTGGATGATATGGTAACCTTGGTACCATAGATTTTTGAATGTGGGACCCCTCCAAGGGTCTATAATCTATATTTGAAGGAGAAATATCTTTCTTTTAGACTGGTAAGAATTTTCTCAGGTTTGAACCCTTCTATTGAGACCCCTTATCAAATTGTTTCCCCTGTTGAATATTTCAATTCTTATCAAATTGTCCCCAACTGGTACAAAATGAGATTAGTTGGGGAAAACGACATGGGGCTTATAAGAAATTGGAGTCTAACACCCCTCTACCCATCAGGGCTAAATCAAGGAATCTAAGGGATATTTTCACGGAATGGCACTAAATAATTTTGAGACCTAGCTATGGTAATAGGATTATGCCTTGAATAGAAGCAATTTATAGTGAATATGAGGCAAAGGAAAAAGAAAAAGAGGAAACCATGAAGAGATACATCTCACAAAGATGAAATAGCTTAACTAATGATCTTAAGCAGGCTGAGCCTCATTCCATCCAGAACTATGCAGTAGCTCTTAAAAGGATTGATAGATATATTCACATTGGAAGGAAAAAGGGGTGATTTTGGCTTCCCCTGATTATTCAGCCACCCATCCTAATGTGGCTTGTACTGCACTTCAATTTTTACCAATATGATATCGTTGTAGAGAAACAGAGATGGAGTAGATTGGATAGATTGGGAGGATTCTATTGAGATATTGATTCACACACAAAACACTCTAATGTGGGATATTTGTCAGTTGCAAATTTTAGAGCATTAGCCAAGAAAAAGAACAACCCTTATCTTGTTGGAGGAATAGCAAGACCTTAGGTTGGGGGGAGTGATGAGTCTAGTTTATGGTCTCATGTTTTGGTAGAATTTGTGATTTAATTATTGAAGTTACCATGGAATTTGACGTTAAGTGTTGATAATCTTATGATATTTTCTCAAACTATAGACATTGGGATTACTTTTATTTCTATAAACCTTTAATGATAATGGCATATTATATGGACTGTCTATATTAATTTTGCATGTGGTTAATGAATTTTCTTTAAGGTGGTTACAGATATGCAATTATCATGCAGATTTAATTTGAGGATGCTAAACTGAGGAAGACATCATCAGCTAGGCATGTGCCATAATGTCTAGCAAGGGAATCGTTTAAAGGTCAAAGGATGTTGAGAACAAGAGATTTATTATGAAAACTAAATGTGACCACCTTATAGTGGTCATTATTGATGTTGAGCAAATGTGTGTGTTACTACAATACTAAATTTGTGGTTGGACATGCATGTCTAGCTAGATTCCATGCATGGATAACCACCACCCCACTTTCTCTATTTTCCCTAAATGGCATCCTCCTAGTTCATAGAGTTGACTGCATTGTTTAGTTAATAGTATAAATAAGGATCAGATGCTCCTTTTTTGAAGGTTGTACAATTTGATATTTTACTTGCAATCTCTAGTTTTTAACAATACATATATACTACTCTTTTGAACTCATGATTTATAATGAATAAAATGAAGTTCTAACTTTGAGCATTTGATTTCTCATGAGTTTTAGAGGATACTTATTCAAGGGGGCCCACTTGGTGAGTAATTTTTCCTTTAGTTTAGTATTAGTTTGGTATTACTTGTTGTTTAGTAATTAGTTGAAAATCTGGTACCGACTATTCCTATAGCCACTAGAATTTCATTTTATGACTGTTCTTGTAGCCAAAGCAGATAGAGTAATGCCTTAATTTTTACTTATATTTTCATTTATGTCATTTATTTTAGCTTGGTGTAATTTTTTATTGATGGTTAGCATTCATGTTATTACTTTATAAGTAATTTACTTTCAACATTGTGTGTTTCTTAGTTGTAGAGTGAAAATGGCTATCTTGGGTTCCTAGTGCACATACTATGCTGACCCATTTCAAGTTCACATCCATAGGTTAACAATTTAAATGAACCTTCATGATGATTGAAATAGCTATTCACGTTAGATGTCTAATTTCTGAATCGTTACTGTAAAGGCCTAGTTGTTGAATCATTTTAGGAGGCATACATTTTTGGTGCCATTGTTGGAGATGTTGGAAAACTAGGGAGTTATTTGGAGTCATTGGTAATTTTTCTTGTTGTAGTGTTTCTAGAAGTTGCTCTTAGTATACCCTCATTTAAGAAGTATTGAACCCCCCTTATTATTTACCAATTCTTTGTGTGAGCTAGCTGATAGTGAGTTGATACCACATGCATAGAGGAAGGAGAAGGGATGCTTGAGAGATTCCTTCCTAACAATCCTAATCCATTCCAACTAGTTTAATATTAGAACTTTCCAAGAAAAGAAGAATAAGATCCACACCTTTTTGTTGATGTGTTTCTTGATCTGACTAGCTTTGAAGTCTCCTTTGAAGATCAACATCATCTTGAGAACCACTTTTCTTTAGAACTACATCAAGTATGCATGGGTGATGAAAATAGTAAAATACCTAACCAACCAAATTTTCATTTCCCCATTTTCCATCTGAATGAAGTTGACAATATCAAAAACATCCTTGCTTCAACACTCCCCAAGTTTTATGGACTTGTCATAGAAGATCTTGATATAGTTTTCTTTGAGTTTGACATACTTTGTAAGAGTTATGATTATACCACCAATTCCCATAGGATTAAGCTATTTCCTACCACTCTAAAACAAGTTGCATTAAGATGGTTCATGAGGCTAAGAAAAGATACTATGGAAACTTGGGAAGACATGAAGAAAAAATTCCTTAAGAAATACAAGGAGTATTGCAAGGGTAGTGACATGAGAGGAGGTGACATTTTCAGGTTGCAAAAAAAGGAAGATGAGAGCCTAGAGGATTATATTGCAAGGTTTTTGTTTTGCCTACAAAAATCTCCACACCATACACTCAATGAAGAATCACAAAAAAAAAACTTTCTGAAAGGAATCAATGATAGCTGCATTGATGCCTTGGACCTGATGGGAGGAGGAGATATCTCCAAATTTCCTTGGGAAGATATCAAGAAAATATGTCAAAACTACTCTAGGGCAGCTGCAAAGAAAGGGAGAGCTTACCAATCTTCCATGGGTAATTCAACTACTGGTGGAGTTTCAAGAATGGAGATTACTCATTTGAGGGCAGACTTCAAGTGAGACATTATAAACAATCTAGCTACTCAACTAGATACACTTTAGGCCAAAAAGAAGTAAGATGAGGCAGAGCTAATGTTAGCAGAGTATTTCCCCCATTACAAAAAAAAAGAAGGATTGCAAATGCAATATGGTAGCCAATATTGAAGGAAATTAAATTGCATCTGAGTTCAAGCCAATTTATATTAAAGAGGACCAAGTCTACTATGTTGCACAAAGGAGGCCTTGGGCTCCAAGACAAGTTATGCCACCAGATACACTCTCTTATGTTGGGCCATATTTCAATTCCTATTCATCTAGCAACCAATGGAAGCCCCCATATCCATCCAGCTATAGTGGATATCCACTACAACCTTGGAGTAACCCTCCAAATGATTATCCCAATCATCAAAACTCTTCACCCTAGTGGAAGCAACCTCAGGGAAATTGGTAGAAATTTCAAGGGAATTAGCACCCACCTCCAGGAAACTGGTAGCAAAGAAATCAATGGAGGGCAAGACAACAATGGCCAACCCACACAATTAGTTACATGCAACCACCTTATTGGCCACAACAGCCTACTATAATGCCTCCACCTTCTAATTCAAGCTCAAATGCACCTAAACCTAATCAACTACTAACTCAACCCATACCCAATCCAAATATCAAACCACAACAACCTACATACTTTGTTGATTCAAATCAATTGCCTACATATGTTGTGAGTGTAAGTGACATCCACTTGCATTCAGTAACTACTCTACCAACACCTTCCAAGAACATTATCACTAAGATTCATGTGTAAGAGGAGGAGGAACCTCTAAATGATCCCATTTAGCCAAGTGCACTTAAAAATTCTAAACCAGTCCAAGTCAAGTAGACTGAAGAAGAATCACCATTTCCTCAGAGATTGGAAGTTTTCAAGAAGAAGGAAGAAAATGTGGACACAGTCTTTGATATCTTGGATCATTTGAAGCATATATGTGTCTAGATCCATCTATTCCAAGACATAAAGGATGCTCCAATCTATGGAAAGGAAATCAAGTAAGCATGCCTCAAGAAGCCATGTAGGAAAAATAAAGACCCAAATACAGTTCATGTGGTGGGACAACTAGCTAACATCATGCTTAGAAAAGTGACTATCCCCAAGTACAATGACCCAAGTAGTCCTATGGTAGCAGTTTTTTATAAATGAGATCCAAATTAAGAATGCTCTAGTTGATTTAGGGGTAGCAATAAATGTAATGACCAAGGAAATCCTACAACAACTAAACATTGGAAACATGAGATCTACTCCTATTGTGTTGTACCTTGTTGATAGTTCTACTATTAAACTTGATGGTATAATGGAGGATCTTGCAGTAGTTTTAGACCCCTAGGAGAACCCAACATACTTCATGATTCTTTCTCCTAAGGCTACACTAGGGGGGTATCTCATTATTCTTGGAAGGCCATGGTTAGCAACTACAAATGCATATATTGGATATTGGTCAAGTGACATGACCATTACAATGAATAAAATGAATTTCTAAGTTTGAGCATCTGAGTTCTCATTAGTTTTAGAGAATACTTATCCAAGGGGGGCCACTTGGCGAGTAATTCATCCTTCAGTTTAGTATTACTTGTTGTTTAGTAATTAGTTAAAAATCTGGCACTAACTGTTCTTGCAGCCACTAGAATTCCATTTTGTGATTGTTCCTATAGCCAAAGTAGACAGAGTAGTGCCATGTTTGTTCGCTCATATTTTCATTTATGTCATGCATTTCAGCTTGGTGTAATTGTTGATTGATGGTTAGCATTCATGTTATTCCTTTCTAAGAAATTTACGTTCAACATTGTGTCTTTCTTAGCTGTAGAATGAAAATGGATTATTTGGGTTCCTATTGCACATATTGTGCTAACCCATTTCAAGTTCACGTCCCTGGGTTGACAAGTTAAATGCACCTTCATGATGATTGAAATAACTATTCACGTTAGATGTCCAATCTCTAAATCATGGCTATAAAGGCATATTTGTTGAATCATTGTAGGAGGTAGACAATAGGATCACCTATATAAGGTTCATGATTTCACCTATATCCAATGTTATATGGTCAAGGTGTGCAGGATCACCAAAAAAGAAAGTTGGATCACCCAAACAAGACTCAGTATAGATGGGAAAATACAAGATCGCCCCTTAAGAAAACAATTCTAACTATCTAGGTCTTAGGATCACCCCTTACTTCAGATGTACAAACAAGACACAAAAATTCCTATTGGGGGGGGGGAAGAGCACCTTTTTTCTTTGGGTGTATGGCAAGGGGATGGTACAGAATCCATATGGGATCACCCCTATAGAGGGAATATTCACCTATCCTAGGGGATATAGATGAAGGACTGGGAGACTCATATGTGAAATCTCCTATGAGGAGGACAAGCTCATCTATTCAGGGAATAGGTGGATGTGAAGTTGCCTATCTTGTCGACCCTACAAGTGAATTCACCCATGACAGAAGGGAGTTATCCTATTGAGATGACTCAACTAGACTATGACATAGATTTTTCCTTTGTAGGGAAAGATCGCCTATCCATAGTGCAAGTTCACATCTGTAAGAAGAAAATTTTCCACTAAGGGTAGGAATGGACTATGGAAAAGAAAAAAAATAGAAAACAACAAGCAATGGGAAAGGACCGACTTAGATTGACGACAAGAACTGGTATATCACAAGAAGGCATGCCAGAGAACACAAACCTAAAATTAGTGATAAAGGGTTTACAAAATTGATGTAGGCCCACCACCTTGGGGGTTTCCCAAGGTTAATACTCCTTTATACTAAGGGTTTTCTCTAGATCACCCTTTCTTGTGAAGGTGGATAGCTATATATTTAGTGGCATAGGGTCATGAATAGATGCCATAGGATCATCTTCACTCTCTCGCTCTAGGACTATCATAGTTCACCATGAGGATTTCTATTTCAACCTAAGGGAGTACATGGTGAGTAACATCAGGGTGTCATTCGCAATCCCTTCACTACACCAAGTTGTGGCTAAACAAGGGTATTATCTAGGCTATATAAAATCTATAGGTAGTACTTGATACACCAATAGGGTGTGAGGTAGAACCATGAACAATAGCCCATCCCAAGTGTGGATTAGGAGCCCTAGAAAGGTACTAGAAACTTGGACCAACCATTCAAACCTAACTAGGAATCACCATATTATTAGTGCTCTGCCAAACAAAACATGACTAGATTGGGGTACAGCTTGGCTCTCCCCCCTTTATATACCCCACAAGTACATGTCATTGATATGATGACTTGGAGTGATGAAATACCCAAGGTCTCCTAAAGGGAAGGAAATATTAGACATTTTTGATCCCCAGGCTCATATGTAGTGTAATGGGATAACATATGCATACTAGTACTCCTAGGTGGGCTCAACTGGACTTGAGCTTGCTATTATTTTTTATCCCTAGGATCACCATATGGTGCAATGAGAGAACATATGTCAATATAAAACTTGAAACATGAAAAACAAGATTAATTGACCCTTTAGGGAAATTGAAGTGTTCCTAGATTAGTATGAAAAATGACACACACAACTAATCTAATGGTCTTTTATTGATCTTCCTACAAAAAAAAAATTAGTAGTTTGACCTTCTATCTTGGATGAATGATAAGGTACAAAAATGTTAGTGGAAGATGACAGACACATACAAGCAAGTCAACTAATTAGTACCCATATCCAAAACCAAACAAGAGCACAAATCAAAAACTTTAGCGTTATGGATTACCTCAACTTTTCCCCTATGTAGGGCAGATTCACCTCTCTTTAATAGTCAAGATTTCCTTTCCAATGGAGAGGCAGGTGTGCGGGCACCCTTTTGATAGAGAGGTGTATTCGAGTTTGACTTTGTGACATAAGTAAGTTCACCTTTCTATGAGAAATTTCACCTTTTTGTACTTCTCGAAGAGGATTCGCCTTTGAAATAGCTAATCTTGGTCACTAGATGCAATTTTTCATTTTCAAAATACAAAAGTGGCATATGCCATTTCACCTATGCTAAAGCACGATCACCCTTGAGTTAGATGGATTCACCCTTTGGGGCAGATTCACCTTTGTATTGAAAATTTGAACCTACAAAATTCAAAATGGCACCAAAAGGTGAAAGTAGACCCTAAAAATGCAAGACAATTAAACGAAGTGCAAAGGAAAGAGAAAAAAAAAAATCTTGAGATTATCCTAGCTTAATTCAAACAAATACACAATAAAATAACAATTTCTACCTTTCTTAAATTGTTTCCTTTGGTTGGCCCTTTGAACTTGATTTTGTGTACTCCTTTCTTAGTAAAATATCTCTAAATGATGTTCAAAATGGTGTGGATGGAATGACAGATGTAATGGAAGCCATGCATGAGTGATTAGATACAATATGGGTGCTCAAAGTTCTATAAAAATGGAAGTTGGATGCTTGGTAGTGTCAGTGCTCAAAGTTTGCTAAGTGTGATAGATGAAAAATGAGGCACAAAATTGCCATATTTAGGGAAATGGCCTCTAAAATGAATGGATTACTAGGATTCATCCTAGAGGAGGAGATCAATCGCTAAGGTGAGTTGAGACCTCACAAGCCATCACATGAGGACATGTGGCAAGTGAAGTGGAAAAGGAATGCTAATGTGGAGATGAGGTGGAAAAGGTAAGTCTTATCTCATCTATCCACATCATGTGATGATGTGACAATAGAAGAATTTTAAATTCATTTAAAATATCCCTTGGTTTTGGAGATTTGACTTTTGGATTGGGGAGGTTTAAATTAGTCATTTATTCCTCCAAAGGTATTGGATAAATAAAGTGGAATTAAAAATTCCACCAAGGATGCATGGGGGAAATAAAACAGAATTTTAAATTCCTTGGGAGGTGGAGAACTTCTCCAAATGTAGAAGGCTTTAAGTGAAGGTTGACTAAGATACATTGCATAAATGGCACGAGGATTAGGTTAGGTTTAATTACTAATTTATGTTGTGTGAATGAAGGATTAGGTAGGTTAATTATGATTTAAGAGAAATTTCCAAGATATGGAGGATGTGACCTTAATTATCATTAGGAATGCACATATTATAATCTCAAATTAATAAGAATAATCTATACTAGGAGAAGATTATGGAGGATGGGACAAGGAGAGAGAAATAATGAATTTAAATTTTGATTTTAATTCATTTGGGAAAGGTGACTAAATTAAATAAATTGGACTATTTATTTAATTTAAGAAGAATAAGATAATGTATTTAATTAATCAATTAAACACCTTAGGGGACATTAGGGCTAGGGTGAATATTAACCAAATAATGAACTATTTAATTAATATGATTCAAGTATGAGGAATAGAAGAATATAAGGGTGAATTTTACCATATGGGGGTGATCAAATTTAGGTGTCTAAAAAATGATTTAGTAAAGGCACAATAGATAGTAATCTTTACTACAAAATTGAGGAAGAAAAAGTATTGATAGTGGTTGCATAAGTGGATGATATTAAATATTTGGAGGAAATGAAGCTATGTAAGAAATTTGCTAAAGAAATGCAAATTTTTTTGAAATGTCGATGTCTAGGGAGATGAATTTCTTTCATTGGTTACAATTAAATCAATTAGATAAAGAGATTTTCATTTTCTCAATCTAAGTATGTCAAAGTGATAGTCAGGAAATCTGGAATGGATGACTCCAAAGTTGTATGCAATCCTATGGTGACTGGTTGTAAATTGAAGAAAGATGATGATTCAGCTAATGTTGATTGGAGAAAATATAGTTCTATGATTGGTGGACTCGTATCTTCCTACTACTAGATTGGATATCATGCATGAAATTTTTCTTGTGGATAGATTTCAAGAAGATCCTAAAGAAAATATGTTGTAGCAATAAAGAGGATATTTAGATATTATAAGGTACTCTAGATTATTTTGTGTGGTATGCTAAGGATACTAATTTCACATTAAATGCTTACACATATGTAGATTGGGCTGGTTGTATATTTAACACAAAAAGTACAAGTGGTGGTGCATTATTTCTTGGATGTAGATTATTGTATTGGTTAAGCAAGAAGCAAGATTCATTTTCCTTATCCGCTACATAAGCTGAGTATATTGTAGTAGCATCATGTTGCACACAAGTTTTATGGATGAGATAGACATTGAAGGATATCAAAATAGTGTATGAAAAGCCTATATCTATCTTTTGTGACAATACAAGTGCAATTAACATTCAAATAATCTAGTGATGCATTCAAGAAAAAAAAAATATCTATTAGGTATCACTTTCTAAGAGAGAAGGTTATGAAGAATGAGGTAAATATTGAGTATGTACCTACAAAGGATTAGATTGTTGATATATTTGATAAGGCTCTTCCTAACAATACTTTTGAGTATCTTTAAGAGAGGTTGGGGGTTATTATCCCTTCTTCATTGAATTATATTTATATGGAGATATATCAGTCCAATGGATCTATGGAGCTATCTATTTTTTGGACTGATTTTGGTGGCTACCTCTCAAGGGGAATAGGTAGTGTCATGCGTTGTCATTGAGTTACTAATTCGATTGGGTGAACTCCTAAGGGGATTATTCAATACAAGTGTCTTGCTTCAATTTTAAAGGGGAAAATAATGCAAAACATTTAGTCATTTTCCATTGATGTCAAAGTGGGAGAGAGAATGATGTGAAAAAGCTCATCTACTTAGGGCGAGAGAGAATCATATGAAAAAAGTGTAAGGAATCAATGGAGAAAGGTATGTGTGTTGTCTAATAATTATTTTAGAAGGGAGAAAGAATATTGTAATGGGGGGTGAATGCAAGAATGATGAGTAGGCTATCTAATCTAAAAAGAGAAGAGAGAGTGTGTATGTTGTCTTTGATATTTTTTGAAATCTTGTGTTTCCATCAATGACAAAGGGGAGATTGCTGCAAATATGAATGTGTTTTCATTGATTTCAATAGGAATTCTACTAACTAATGTTGTCATTGATGTTGACTATGTGTTAAGGAAGTTGTTACATAATGAAGTTGTCGAGGATATTGAGAAATTTGTGAAAAGAGGAGAATGCATTGATGCAAGTTGTGCATGTATATGTGGGATATTGAAGAGGTGTTGTGAGTACATGAAGCTATATTTTTATTGTAGTGTCTAAGGATGATTTGGAATGAAGTAATGAGATGAGATGATATTTTGAGTACTTGGTTTCCAAGTGCTTTTGAGAAAATTTGATAAACAAACTAAACATTATTATGTAAGTGTTCAGAATGTGCTCTCATACTATGATTAATCTTTCTTCTCTGTAAAGGCTAAGTATATGCGGATCTAATAGATTATTCAAGGTTATCAAAGGTTAGTATATTCATAATTTGGGTTTTTAGAGTGTGGTACAAAGTGAGATATTTTAATTAGTGTGTAAAGTAGTTTTTTAGTGGTGTTTTTGTGGCCTAGGAGAAATGTATTTTCTTCATGTTTATCTCTTGTTTGGCTTCAGGTTGTTTAGATTTGGGATTTTTTTTAATAGTTTTTGTAAATTTATATATTCAGGGTTTTACTTCACTTGGTACAGTATAGAGTGAGTTTCATATGTCAGTGTGTGTATAAGGTTTACCAGTTTTCTTGGGTTGAAGTATTTGTATAATGCAAGTTTGGATGAAATGGTTGATGGATCTTAGGTAGTTTGAAGATAAATCTAGATTCTTTTCAAGTGAATTTTATTGTCTAAAACTTTTAGATTGATTTGAGGGACTATGTACTTAATGTTTTATGGTGTTTATCATGGGTGTTGAGCGACCCTGTGTTAGCACTACATGCAAGTCTTGTAAAAGTGTTTTGAGGTGTGTTTGGATCTATTTGGGTCCTAATTAAGGATTTATGTAGGTCACCTTCATTCATGTCAACTGTGGGAATGTTTAGGTGCCAACCTAATTTGAATTTGTAATTGTAACAAATAGTTTCCAACATTAGAGAAGGATTTTGAGGATGAGGTTGATATAAATAAGTGTAATGGTGTTATGAGATGTAAGAGAGAAGAAAGATAGATGCAAGATTGATGTAAGTGATGTGTGTGATGTGAATTTGAGCAAGGAATTGTGAATTTCAAGTATTGGATTCCTGAAAGCAGTGAGTTGAAGGTGTCTGAAATCATTCATGCAAGATTGTAAAAGTGTTGGAGCATTTATGGTGGATTCCTTTCTGCATTGATAAAGTGTTAAATCTATGTAACTTTTCTCTTCTATCTTCTTATTCTTTTTGTGGTAGTGAGCCCTAGATGTGAGACTTTTTGGATAGTGTGTCCTATTCTGGCAATGAGCCCTTTTGTGCTGGTTTTGCAATTACTTATATTGTGAGCTAATCATCACAATCATTTTTTACATCATTGGGTTTTGGGTGGTCCCACAATAATGGATTACACTTTTTGGCCAAACTTGACATTGAAATTGGTATTTTTCACCAAATCTTCACTTTCTTACACCTATAGCAACTAAACCATTAAGAATTTGAAGATGAATCAAGCTAGTGATTTGTGAGATTTTGTGTGTAGATAGTAATTATATTTAAAATAAAAAATAAAAGATAAAAAAAAATGTGAATCCTTTTATGTAATTTTTAATAACTTATTTTTTCTACTAAACAACGTTTTTAAAAAGTGATGTTTACTTTAGATGACATAATTTTTTTAATAGAAAGGATACAATTATAATCTTTAAAATATAGATTTTTCGCAACAATATCTAGTGCATGTATATTTTTTGCATGCCCAAAAATTTGTAGAGAAAATCTGCTCCAATCCCCTCCCAATGTCAATGGCGGACTATCTATTATCCTCCCACATCTAGGATGAATGGCTACCACTCCATTTGTACACCCTATTGGAACATCTTGACCATGTCATCTGGGAAGGGGATCCCCATGCTAAGCCTTGCTACTACCACCACGTCCAAATCCTCCTCCAAGATCAATGCCATAAACACCATCCTGAAGAGTACCAAGCATCTTACTTTGGGCATATTCAAATCCAACAAATATGCCAGAAATCATTAGGATATATTTGAATCCGCCTTAGTTTTATTTCTAGAGAAACAAAAATTCCACCCGAGCACCATTCAAACTACTTCAAGGCATAAAATATCCTTATTTTGGAAAATGTTCTTCAGTCTTTGGTCAAAAATTAACCCTAAGAATGCCACTTCGAACTTCACACATTTTAGCTTGATGGGGGTCTCCATTTTTTAGTCTAGAAGAAGCCAAGAAAGTATTCTTAAATAGCCAAATTTACCCACTTCAGTTATGTAGGCAAACTATCTCAATTAAATAAGGTATGTACCTGCCTCCATTATGGCTCCATCACACCCAATGAAAGGGAGTACAGAGCCTTATGTGTGTTAGATCTCTATGTATTTCATTTGATCTCAATCTCTTGAGAGAATCATTACACCTTTCCCAATGTGCTCCCTCAAAATGTTGTGAGCATTTCTGGCTCACATTAACTCTACTCCCACGTGTGGCATTGAGTATCTATCTTAATGTATGGTCATTCATTGTTTGGTGGAAAAAGTATTGACAAGGATGGTTGAATTTTTTCTTAGCCCCCATCCTATCCTACATCCTCCTAACTCCTTGGATACCCATGCATCAAGCTGGCCAGGTTGGCATAGCGACCCCCATAGTTGATACATGGTCACATTTTTTCATAATTTTTTCATACATATAATTTTTTAATTAATTTTCCAAGTAAGAGTAATTATAATTTGGACTGAGGTGTACTTTGGACCACATAATTTTTTTTGTATGCATTTGAATTAACTTATTCTTTTTTTGTTGGAATAAGGAAATCAATACCTATTGTTTCACATGTATTTTTTAGAAATTTTTTTCTCTATATTCCTATTTTTTTGTATGTGAAACAAATAAGTTGGTGTTCATTGAAAAACCTACATTCACAATAAAAATATTTAAAATAAAATAAATATAATAATCAAGTTAAAAATATTTAAAATTCTACTTTTTCAGAAGTTTATAATAAGGACTACATACTTACAAAAAATAAAATTTAAATGAATTCATTTAATTTCTCAAAAGGTAAATCAAAACTGGTTTTTTATCAGCATCTTGATAGGTGTAGAGGAGACTCCATTATAGGTGTCATTTTAAACTAATGGGGTTTAATCCAAGTAGGTTTGATCTAAGGGGGTTTGATCAAACCCTCTATAATTAAAATCATTTCAATGGAATCTTTAAAGGCTTAAATCATTATATTTTCCAAAAATATGTTAAAAAAAAAATCAAGATGTCTAAGAAAGTGTAACCCATTATTGTGGTAGCACTCATTTCCACGTAAATCTAGTGTTCTTTTGTGTATAGTGTTGTTATTTCAATTCTCTATTATTTTATTTTCATGCCTAAACATTATAACAAAATAAGGGTTTAATGAATGAATTTTGATTTGATTACTCTTGAGGATTTTGATGTTTCTATTACATACAACTAATTCACTACCCCCCTCTCAGTTTTCTTGTTCATTCAATAGTATTTATCTCCAATTTTCACATGGCCAAGCTTGCAATAGGAGAAACTTGGAAGATTCCCACACTTTATGCTTTTATTGAGTCCCTAATACATGAGTAGGATAAGCTCATAAAAAAATGGGTACATTAAAAGATTCCAAATCTCATACACTTGTTGTGCATGCAATGGGAATAATAGTTCAAAATCCAATCAGAAATCTAGAGGAAAAGGGAAGAAGGAACTAGAGCCAAGAAAGGGAGGAAATCTCAAACCTCTAAATGAATCTTTGAGCTAGAAGGAAAAGAAGGAAAAAATGGGGAAATAAAAGTGCAACTATTATAAATATGGTTACCATCCATAATCATTATGCATGAAGAATACCATTCACATCATGGTATAAACACTTTTTGTAGAATAACCTTGGTAACTATATTCTAGAAAGTGCCATGAAGAAGTAGGGAGAAAAAGAACCTAAGCTAAGAGGTAGTGTGCATGCATTAATTGCTATTCATTCTTCTCTAGATGCATGGATCATAGAATTTGAAGCTTCACATCACATGGTAGCCATAAAATATGCTCTCTCATCTTTAAAACCATGTGATTATCCTCATAGTCTTGTTGGAGATGACTCTCTAGTAGAGGCAACTAGACTAGGGAGGATAGAGCTTGGAATTGGAAGTTTTGAGAATGTCCTCCATATTCCAAATATTTATACCAATATTCTCTTTGTATATCAAGTGACACATACTAGCACTAGAAGGATATTTGAATTTGAACCATAGATTTTTCAGTTCCTAAGTACTTCTCTAGCTCTTCTAAGGTTTTTCATCTAAAAGGAGAGAGATAGGGCCCCAAAAATGCTAAGGGTTCATTCAAATTATGTTATGTAGAATGTTATTTGGACTAAATGAGATGATATAAATGAAATTATATGAACTAATTGTTTGATTATGAATGTAAAGTCTATGAATTATGCTATGTTGGAAAACACATTGTGTATTGCAAAATCATCTACAAATGAATGTAAAAATGCAACAGAAATGAATTAAACTAAAAATTTGCACTTGTAACTTTGATGAAGACTATAAACTACTTTTGAAATGTTGTTGATGATTTTTTTTAGGCCTAGAGGGACTCATTTTCCATTCTAGGTGAATCAGTCTCAGGTTTGGTAAACTAAGTCAAAAATTGTTTCTATCAAACGCATATCAGAAAATGCAGAAAACACAAAAATGACCTAGAAATGTAACTCATTCGCCACCTACGGTGAATGAGTGCACTTTTGAATTTATGAATATTCTAGAGTGGATTCTAGAGCTTCAAATCTGCAGTTTGATGCCCTATAGGTGTCTGCTTCTGAAACTTTGATTCATAGGTTTGAAAATGAAATTTTGTTGATATTTTGACTTGTTGAATGAGAAGAAGAATTTAGCAACCTTGCAACTTTATCTTCAATTATTTACAATCTTCCAAGAGTCCTAAATCTGCAAACACACAAGACAAGAGAGAGAGAGATGTTGAATGTTAGGGCATGGGGGTTTTCCTTGGTCAAACCCTTTTCAGGTAATTAAACCAAAATGATGAAAGAATAGAATGAAACATGCAATAATGGAATAGATTACCTTTCCATGATGTTGATCTTGAAAGTCTATAGAAAAACATGAAGAATCAACCCTTGAATGTCTTAGGAAGCTAACTTGATAACTTGCAATGTGAAAGCCCTAGCTTACTTGACTTGAGATGAAAGATTGGTGGATGAATAATGAAGAATGGAGGTGAATTAGGTTGTTGGATGTAAAAAATTAGTTTAGAGAGGTTCTTTTATTGGAAATTCACCTATTTTACCTGTTAATACCTCATCACAGGCCAACATGAAGCAAAATTAAACTTAAATTTCACTTGTTTTCACTCAAAGGCCAAAATTAAGCCAAATGGGACTCATTCGTCACACATGGAGAATGTGTCTTACCTGGATGTGATTGATTCACCATGGATGGAAAATGGGTCCCATAGGGGCTATTTTAACAGCTCAAATGCCAAGAGATAAGGAAATAAGGTCTAAAATGCAACCTTGTTGGGTATTTGATCAATTTAAGCCTCATGATCCACAATATGGGTTAATAGGGACATATTAGTAATGATGTGAATTTCAAATAGGGATTGGGACATAGAAATCAATGTGAAAGTGTGATTAATGAAATTTACAACACTAAAATGAGGTCCACATAGCCTAGGAAGGCTTAAGACCTAATGTGAACATGCAAGACACATTACAACACTAGTTTATCATTAAATTTAATTCAAAAAAAATCTAGATTAATGTGATGATGCATTAAAATACATTTTATAATGTTGAATTAGGTAGGAATAGGCTCATTAAGTCTAGAAAAGCAAGAAAGTATCTTAACAACACCTTTACAAGACATCAATAAAAGCATGTTATTCAATTTGCAAGGGTCCAAGACCTAGTGTGGATGCATGAAATGCCTCACAACACCTAAATCAAGGCCTTATTAAGTCCAATTTATCATGAATTATTCCCATGTCAAGCAAAGGGTCCTTTTTTCTATGGCACATTTAGCCCCCACTTTATTGAGAGGGTGAACTTGCTTCAAACTCACACTAAAGTAGACATTCAAGAGAGATACTCATGTATAGATGCAGATGAAAAATAATGAACAAGATCAAAGGAGGTGGTCAAGCCCCTAGGATCCAAGATCTTATGTCAAACCATCAAGATACACAATCATGCAATGAAAAGAACTAGGAATAAAAATGAGGTGGGAAACATGTAATCACTTTGGGGCTACAGAACTTTAGGTTGTCTGTGGGGTGAGAATTCCACAACATGCTCACTCTAGGGCCACAAAACTTTAGGTCATCCATGGGGTGAGAAATATCAAAAGGTGAGAAACATACAATAGTTGGTATGAACTCACAAACACAAATGTTGCTATGGGGAAATTTGTGCAATAGATGGGCTTCTTGCTCAACCATATCAAAGTTATACCTCCTGATAACTTTAACAAGGTGACACAAGGTAAAATGATTTTTGAGCTCTATGAGGTAAGAAAAACTTTGTATGCTTGAAACTCATAGACATTGTAAGTACAAGGTAGTGTAAGGAATGTAAAAATGGATTTTTCTTTGTTCATGCAAGGTCTCATTTTAGGGAACATCATGCTCAATGTCTCCAAGAGAGGATAAGTCTAAAGAAGTATCGTGCTCTTGGAGGGAATCAGGCCCAATGACTCCACCAAGAAAAGGAAGCATCACATGAATAAAGAAATCACATAATGAAATGTGAGTGGTGATGTGTGCCCCCACTTTAAAGTAGTTTTGAGCACCCATACTATTGAGCAATTTCATTAAAGTAGAAGAAGAGAAGATGAGAGTTTACTTAGAAATCCCTATGCCAAGTCATATGTTTCCAATAAGCTACATCATGGAAAAGAGAATTATGTCATATGTGAGCCAACTTAAGGCATGTCATCCGCATCCCAAGCTTTCTCTTATGTATTCATGAAAGGTTAACGACTAACCAAAGGAGGCAACCACTAGTGACATACAAGGACAAAGATTGCTAAACCTATTACCCCCACTGAGTGTGGGACAAAGGTGAGCCAGAATGATTGATGAAATGCATGATAGAGTGAAAATCAATAGAAATTAGAGGAATAAGGTACCCCCATATAGGGAAGCATACCAAACTCCTAAAAATGTTCTATTTTACAACTCAAAGCATTACATTCATTCTAGTGGAGTGACCATGAACTCTATGATATGCACAAAATGAAGTCTTGGAATATCATTTCTTTTGAGTTCTTGGAGGGAGGGTGATCAAGTGATCTTAGAGGAGTCTCGACAAGATACCCTTTTGATCAAGAGGAGAAGGTGGTCTTGTGGTGAGTGTCAAAGATACATCCTTCTTAGAAGTATATGCCATACTTTCACAAGTGTCTCTAGATTGCAAGATTTTATTCTTTCCATTATAGTAAGGTATAAAATCCAACAAATTCAAATCATGATCGGTTTGCAAGATGACATTGACATTCAGTGAAGGAATAGTTGTGTTTTTCATGTTTGGTAAAGGATGATGTTCAAGACCATTAGTTGTAACAGATGATTTAGGAGTGTATTTTGTGTGATTTTAGATGTTGAGTGAAGGTTTGGACAAAGGACAATAACCAAGACCATGGGTTGTTTTTCGTGTGAGAGGGTCGATAGGGTTACAGATACCTTGTTCTTGAGCGCCAAATCATTTTCCACTATATCCCTATTGTTTCAAAAACTCATAACCTTTTCCATAAATAATTTTCATGGCTTTTGGATTAGGTGGTTGTTAGTAATTGTGTTCATCAAATGTTGTTGTGTAGTTTGCTTCTTTTTCTAAAGTGGTTTAGCTGGATGTTTTTGAAAGGTCTTCCAAATTTGGTGTTGACATGATGGTTGTTTGCACTTGTTTCTCATCTTTTTTTTGTGTGTGAATATGTATTCTCCCATAGATAAGGGTGTAAATTCTAAGGATCCCCAATCATCACCAAATGATTTAGATGGCCATTTATCATTGTTGTGTTCAATTTCTATGTTGGATGTGGGAATTAATGTTTCTAGAGGACTTGTAGTTCCTTTTTCAAGCTGCAAGCAACTTTTAGGATCAGGATCTGCTTCAACTTGATAAATGTTATTGTTATAGACATATTTCATTATACAATGAAGGGTTGAAGGGACTGCATGCATCTCATGAATCCATGATCTTCTCAAAATAAGATTGCATGAAATATCATAACACATGACATGAATAGGAGTTTGCAAAGTAGCCACCCCAACCATAATAGGAATAGTGATTACACTAAGTAGTTGCTTTGTTGAATTATAAAATCCTTGAATAGATACGAAATTAGGTATTATTTGTGACATATCAACATCTAATCGATCAAGGAGAGTCACACTACAAAAATTAAGGGAGGGAGCTCATGTTGATGGAAAGTAATGTCAAGATTAGTTTGATTCAATTTATGGATTAGAGCTACCAAATCATTCAGAGTTGTACCATGAGGAGCTTCAATTTTTTTTAAGGTTGTTTGAAGAATATTGTGGTAATTTGGTGAGTTTTTAAGTAAATCCCAAAGGTAAATATTTGTAGGAGTATTCTTTAATTTTTCAACAAGATAATACTCCTTTGTGAATGGGATGTAACTAGGAGCACTAGGAAGATTTCGTAAAGGTAAGAAGGGTGGGATTGGTTGCGATGGTTGTGGATTATTTCGAGTGCTATATGTATGACCAATGGTATCATAACTCGGTTGTTGTGACACATTAGTTTTAGGGGGGTAAAGGGTGTATCAGGGTTGGTTAAAGGGGTGAAGTTTATGTGAAGGTGGGTAAAGAATAAGTTGAGGTTTATGATGAGTTTTTTGTTTTTTTGAAGGTTCGTAGAGATTATTTGAAATGCAAGAAAACTCCAACATTGTTGTTGGTAAGGAAAATCATCATTCTCATTTCTAAAAAATTTCTTACATTTTGGCTAAATCAGATTCCACTTTACTACTAATGAATGCAAATGATGAGAGTAGAATTTGACATGAAAGATTTGGTCAAGTCTTAAACTTCAAATACATGCAAAAAATTAGCAAATAGAGAATGGTAAAAGGATTTCCTAACATAGAATTTTTGATGGAATTTGTGAAGGTTGTGCTCTTCAAAAGCATCCATAAGAAAAGTTTTAGAAGAGGAATGCATGGAGATCCTCCTCTCCCTTAGAGCTTCTTCATAGTGATATTATGGGGTCATTCCAAGAACCTTCCATGAGTAAAGAAAAATATGTTCTAACATTCCTTGATGATTGCACATGATACACATGGGTTTATTTTCTCACATTCAAGTTTGAAGTGTTTAAGCATCACAATATTTTTAAAGCTCATGTAGTAAAGTTTTCTGGGAAAATTATCAAGATCCTCCCCATTGATAGTGAGGGGAGTATGTCAAAAATGATTTCAAATATCTTTGTGATGAAGCAAGAATATAGTTACAGAACATAGTTCCTTACACTCTATAGTAGAATGATGTAGCTGGGAGAAAGAATCAATCTTTGAAAGTGATGGCTAGATGCATGTTGCATGCAAGGTACCTTCCATTCGAATTGTGGGGTGAAGCAATCAACTGTGGTTCATACAAACAAAATAGATCTCACAAATTTTTCATAAGAAAAAAATCTTTTGAAGCATGAGTGGCATATGCAACCAAAAATTCACACATTTTCACATTTTTGGATCATGTGTATGGGGTCATATTCTTGTAGACAAGAGAATGCTTTGGAGCCTCAAAGAAAAGAATGCCTCATTTTTGGATATGTAGATGGTGTATAGGGCTATAGAATTATAGATCTTTCAATATAAATACTCTTCATTGGGAGGAGTGCCTAATTTAAAGAAAGTCCCCCACATGCATCTAAGGAAGAACATGCCACCACCTCTATGATTCCTCCTCTTACGGATTTTAGAATCTATACATGTAGTAATTTTGATATGATTTTAGAATTTCTAAATCTGATTCAAAGGAACATGATCATCCATGTGATGATCCACATCCAATTCCTGATTGGGATTCTAGTGGTAATTTAGTAACCCCTATGAGAAATAAAATACCAAGGAGCTTAATCGAGATATATGATTCCCCTCATGAACTCTCAACTACCGAGTCCATCATGTCATTACATGTCTATTTGTTTCTAACATCCAACCCTCAAAATTATGCAAAATTTGTAAGGAATCCTTTTTAGGAAGCAGCCATGGAGGAGTACAACTCTATCATGTAGCAAACTAAACTTGGGACTTGGTTTTGCTTCCTTCCAATCACAAGATTTTTAGATGTTAGTAGGTCTATAGGAAAAAGAATGTAATATATGGACATGCCAGTAGATACAAAGAAATGTTAGTAGTCAAAGGATTTAAGTAAGTTCATCGCATCAACTAAGATAAGACTTTTTCTCATGTGGAAGAAATGAACTCCATTTGGATGGCTCTTGCCATGGTAGTAGTATGAAGGTGAGAGATTCACCACATGGATGTGAAGAAAAAATTTATTCATGGTGATCTTGAGGAGAAAATATGCATGGAGAAATTGAAAGGGTATGCATAAAATTCATCCTTGGTATGAAAACTCGAGAAGTCACTCTATGGCCTCAAGCAGACACCTATATCTTGATATGCTAAAATAGACTCTTATATATTGTCTCAAACTTTCATGTGATAAAAATATGATCCAAATGTTTATATCATGAGAAAATCTAACTCTTTATTGATCATAGTGCTCTATCTATATGATCTACTAGAAAGGGGCAGTTCAACCACATCCATTGCTATAATTAAAAATTCTTTTCTTTAAATATTTTTGATGATAGACATGGGTCTCCTACACTTTTAAATTGGACATAATATTGGATAAAAACAATTAGGAATCAAAATTTCTCAATCCAAGTATGTAAGAGATCTTCTAACTCGGTTTAACTTGACTAACTGTAAGCTAGCAACCACACCTTTCCAATTGACAGTAAAGCCTAAGGATGGCAAGGATGCACCATTGGTTGATTGCACATAGTATTGCTATCTTGTGGGTAGTCTTCTTTATCTTACTCACTCTCATCCAAATCTCTCATATGTAGTGGATTTTGTTTCTAGATACATGCATGAGCCGCAAGAGCTAGATTGGAAAGCTACTAAGTGTATACTTTGATATGTACTAAGAACCATCCACTATGGGATTCATTATTCACTAGGTTGACTACATTGATTCTGAATGAGTTGTTGAGAACATTAATCACAAGTCCATTTCAGGATATGTTCTTAGTTTGGGATTAGGTCCCATTTGTTGGTCAAGCAAGAAGCAATCTCTTATTGTTTTATCGTTAACAAATGCTGAATATAGAGGTGAAATTTATGTTACCATTTAGGCCATTTAGTTGCAAAACTTCCTAACTAAGCTTGGTATATGTTGTGCATGTTTTGCACACACGCCCCGCCGTAGGCAGGGACCCCCTTTTTTTTCACTCCCGATAGGCTACTTTAATCCTGTCTTGTTTTGCATGCCCCATTTCCAAACCAAAATTGGTCATGTGCCTTCAAACGATCAAATCCCCTACCCAAATTCACCTACTTGGTGTATTCAAATCTGCAGAGAAATGAAGTCATTCGTCCCCTTTTTTTCCTTTTGTCTTGTTCTTGCTGTTTGGAAACATCCGTGGACGCCCGTTAGTCTAATTTCCACATTATTGATTTTGAGGCTAACATTTTGCTGGATTTGGGATGTGTTTGAAGTCCCTAAGTGAACTACCAAGGTTTCGTTAACATTCGGTTAAGTTTTGGTGGTTCCAGAGCTTCGTCCCTCTTTGGATGTTTTGGAAACATCCGTGAACCCCTGTCGGTCCCATTTCCTCAATTTTGACTTTACAGTCAACCCTTTGTGGATCGGGGATGTGTTTGAAGTGTGCAAAATGAACTGCCAAGGTTTCTTCAATGCTCTGTTAAGTTTCGATGGTTTCGAAACTTTACCTCCAGAATTCCCTTCCTCCTTAGCTATTTGGAAACATCCGCGGACCCCCATGGCTCCCGTAAATGAATTTCCAAGGTTTCGTCAAAGTTTGGTTAAGTTTCGATGGTTTTGGAGCTTCGTCTGCCTTTTGCTATTTTGGAACTTTCGGTGGCCACCTCCCTTCTAGCCTTTGGAGCCCGGCCCCTCCATGGCCGTTTCTGGGGGTCTACCTCTCCATGGCTTTTTTGGAACTTCCGGCGGCCACCTCCCTTCCGACCTCCGGAGCCTGGCCCCTCTGTGGCCGTTTTCGGGGCTCCGCCTCTCCGTGGCCATTTTGGAACTTCCGGCAGCCACCTCCCTTCCGCCCTCTGGAGCCCGGCCCCTCCGTGGCCATTTCCAGGGCTCCGCCTCTCTGTGGCCGTTTTGGAACTTCCAGCGGCCACCTCCCTTCTGGCCTTTGGAGCCTGGCCCCTCCATGCCCATTTTTGGGGCTCTACCTCTCCATGGCCGTTTTGGAACTTCGGGTGGCCACCTCCCTTCTGGCCTCTGGAACTTGGGTCCTCCGTGTCCATTTCTGAAAGTTCGTCCCTCTTTGGTTGTTTGGAACATCCGGGGGCAATCTCCTTCCCGCCCTCCAGAACCTGGGCCCTCTGTGGCCCTTTCTGGGAGCTTGTCTCCTTCCTGGCTGTTTTAAACATTCGGGAGCCCACCTTCTTCCCGGCTGTTTTGGCTTTTGTCCGTTGTCTGCCTTTTGGCTTTCTTCTGTCATCTTTCCGCCCTCTGGCACTCGCACCCTTGAAGCACGCATTAATGTTTATAGTCCAAATGAGCTCCAAATATGAATATTAAGATATTTTGATGATGCATGGATAGATCTAACAGGGAATTTGTAGGTTTGACTGACATTTTCCTTAGCTCATGTATAAATGCACTTATGACACTTCGTGTTTGCAGGAGTCAAGAAGCCTTCTGTTGGTCTATCAAAGAGGCCCATTGAGGGAGTTGTCCTACCTTTTTCTAGATGATGATGATTTCTAAGGAGCTTTCTGCCCGAATTAGGGGCACCCAATCCATTGATGCCAATCGTTGACGAACTCGTTTGATCAAAGGAAGAACATTGTAAGCACATCAAGCAAAAGACAACTTTCAGGCAGTTTTATCTACAGTGAAAAGGGAAATCAGCTAAAAGACAAATTTGCTACAGCACTTGGCACTAGATGACAAAATAGAGAAAAGACAAGGAATGTATTTTAAATTGTTGGATATTGGGGGTAGGTGAAACCCTAATGTAATTGAATTTGGGCCATTCGATGTAATTGAATCCTAACCATTCATTTGGGCTTTTGAAAACTATAAATAGGGGCTTGCCCCTCATTTGTAAGGGTTGGAGAATTGATGTAAAGACATTTTGGAGCAATCGAAAGCAACATTGCATGATTTATGGGTGTTCCTTTTGAGTTTGCTCTTTATGTATGCATGGTTCACCTTCCATGTTAGTTTTAGTGTTAGTTTCTTGAATGGGAGTGATGATGGTGTTTGCTGTTTTAGTATTGGATGAACTTCTAGCTCATGATTTTTGTGGTTCATTGATGATGAGTCACTTTGCAAAGCTAGTTTGAGCTCATTACTTCATTGCTGCAACTTAGTTCAATTACATGTGCATGATGTGCATGTGCAATTTAAAAATCTGTAGTCCTTAGAAGATTGCACTGGTTTTGTGTAGCTGTAGGTTTCTCTTGGTCAAGCAAAAACTTAGTTTAGGAAGCCTGTCTACTTTAGCAGCCACCATTGTTACTATTCATTCATAGCTTAGGATTAGAATAGCTTTCTTAACCCTTCTCCTTTTGCTATTTATTTTAATCCTTGGTTAGAGTACAACCCAAAGCATCACCATGAAGCTAAATCAGATGAACTTGATGAGTTTCAACTTGCTGTTTTGAGTGGACAGCCACTGTTTATTCACTTTCAGCACTTTGAAACTGCATTTGCAAACCCAACTTCCATGCTTTGTAACTCATCCATAAGACCGCCTTGTGATTCCAGCAAATCACATAAAACAACTGAAATATTCCAAGCATTGTCAAGACCTGACATTAGAGACCTTTGGAGAGTGTTCTACAATCTGATTGTGGAAGATTGTCTTTCAAGAGAGGTAGTGCACCTATGCACTGCCTGTGTTGAAAAGTGCATAAAAAACACATCAACAAAACTGGCGCTAGAAGGAGGGCTGACAAGTTGGGAATACATGGCTAAAGGTTGGAAGTGATTCATTTTATGCCCTCCTCCTAACACCATCAACATAACTAGCACTAGAAGGAGGGCTGACAAGTTAGGAATACAAGTCTAAAGGTTTGAAGTGATTCATTTTATGCCCTCCTCCTCCTAACGCCATCAACAGAACTGGCGCTAGAAGGAGCGCTGACACATTGGGAATAAAAAATAGAAGGTTGGAAGAGATTCATTTTATGCCCTCCTCCTCCTAATGCCATCAACAGAACTAGCGCTAGAGGGAGGGCTTGACATGTTGAGGCTACGAAGCTGAAAGTTGGAAGTTGAGAAAGGAATGTTTAGGAAGAAATCTAAGATAGGAGATCTCTTTAATTCAAAAATCATAATTTTTTGAAGGCAAACAAGAGCTGAGTCGAAATGGAGCAACATTTGCAAATCAACATCACTCAACTGCATGCAAATTTGAACAAGAGACTGAAGAAGCCATTGCAGCAATTCACGTTGGCGGATAGATGTCGGATCCATTGCACTTGCAGGCATAGTGAATTGGGGTGTCTAACATTCTTGGATAGAATTGAGAAGGTCTTGCAAGGAGAAATTCCCTTTTGGGAAATATACCAACCCTTGGCTCCTGAAGATCCGAAAGAGGAATTGCAAACCATGGCAACTAACGCTTTCAAGGAGCTGATCCAAAGATGTTTGGGCAATAAAGATGGACCAAAATTGGAGGAGGTACTAATGTCAAGTTGGTGCAGATTTCACAATGCACCCCACTCTGAATTCACTTGCTCATCATGCACAAATGTCATCGCCCAATTCAGCGATCATGTGAACAAGTTGGATCAGCCATCTCCTAGTAAAGGGGACTCATCCCACGAGGTGGGAAAGTTGTTGGAAGCTCAAGGACAACACACCACAGATGAATCAATAAATCTGACACAGGCTAGCGCTAAGACAACAGACATAGAGGATCAAATCCAAAAGGAAGAGGATAATTTCCTTAGGACAAGAAGCTGCCTTGATGAACAATCAGCTAGAAACAGATCAGAAATTTGTTCCTCCATTGAAGAAATGCAGTCCCCTGCTCTAGAAGAGGGATTGGCAGTTGAAGATGAATCAAAAGAGTTTGCAGCAGTGTATGTTGGGGCAGCAAATGAAAATGTTAAAAATCAGAAAGAGGAAAAGGTTTACAGCCTTGGGACAATAGAGAATGATGGAAAAGAAATAAGCGAGATTATATTAGAGGACCTCTCCTTCATGAATGAAAATGATCAAGCATCTGAAAATGCAAATTTGGAGGAGCGGGAACAACCACCTGCCACAACTGTCTACTATTCACCTTCCTTCCCAAATGATGATGAGGACCTACTGGTGGAAAGATATGACCAGCTCATCTCAAGACTAGTGAGGGATTGGACTGAGATGAAATACCAAGTGGATTTGGAGATATTGCTGCTCCCAAATTGGTGTCGACTCCATGATTCATCGCATTCAGAGCTCACATGTAAACTAGGACAAGAAGCCATCAAACAAGTCAAAGAACAAGCAAGGTAGCCAAGTGCCTGACTTCCTCTACTTGCTGCTTAGATTGAAGTAGAAGACTAAGAGCCTGAGTCAAGTGATGGCTCAATTGAAGGTGGACCTCAAGAGGATGTTGGGGCAGCAATGGAAGGATAGTAATATAGTCTTGGACTTCCGAGAGATGGAGTAGATCAAGCGGGAATGCTGTCCACCAGTCACCAAGAAGTTCTTCCTCTTGAAGAGCAGTTGTGTACCATGGACTATGGACTTTTTGGCGAGTCTTCAGAGGGAAATTGTGTAGTAGACTTTGGTCCCCTTGATGAGGTTCCATCAATTGATGACTTCTTTCCATTGGGAGCTGCACTACGGAGGTATGCTCATGTCGAAGAAGAGCACATCCCAGAAGACGATAGTGATGAATACATACTCCTTGAGCCCTTGAACAATGATGCACTAGAGTTTCCAAATTGGGAGAGGAGCTCCTTCTCCACTTACAGTGATAGTGACCAAGAGGAAACAAGTGGGCGCCATGAGGAGATACATGAACAACAAAAGGAAGAAGATAAAGATGGAGGTGTTTCAATGGCTACCAACAAATACGACGAGCTTGGTCAACCACAGGCTGCAACTGAGGGTCCTTCCGCCTCAATCCTTGAAGATTTTCCTTCACAACCAAAGAGATACAATGAGACAGATTCATGCATGTCATCATCCCATGACATTGAACGTCACAAAAATCAGGAACACACTTGGGAAGGGAAATGGGATAGCATGCTACCTTTTGAAGACGACCATCAAAAGGGCACCAAGATTACAGATGATTGACAAGGCGAGGTGTTCCTCGTTCAAGAACAACCAATTGGGATTGTGGATCTTGCTCATAGCTTGGAAGAGCTGTTTGCTACCCTGTCCTCCCAGCCTTATGCATGCCTAGTGTCCAAAGTGTTGCACTCTCCACCGCACCCACCCGAAGCTTCCAATGCAACAATCAAGGATATTATGCTTGCTCTCGACTGTCCAACACTGCCACCTCCATGTGATGACATCCAGGTTTTATCCTTCCTTGCCCCTATCATTTCTCATAACTGCACTTATTATTTTGATTATAGGAATAAGGGAAAATGAACATGTTTATGGATTAATCATGGGTTCAATGAGCCTCCTCAATTGTTGATTTTTCATGATGACGTGATTGAACATGAGTGCTACAACATTGAATTTATTTTTTCAGAATATAAAGACAAGTTTGCATGGTTAAGAGCGACACCAATTTTCCATTTGCTTGTGCATGCACTGTGAAATCCAATGAACGTTAATGTTGGCTCACCCTTCATTAACATAGTTCATTGTAAATATCTTTGTACATAGCCTGTTTTGAGTAGTATAGGCTTCCTGTAAATACTCCGCTTTCTTGCTTTCCTTAGGTTAGTTGGTTTGTGTAGGTTGTTTTCTTTTTGTTTGCTTTCGCTTTGTTGCTGCTTTGCTCAGGGTCCGTTTGCTTTTAGCTGGGCACATCTATGAACACAACAACCATACTTATCGCCTGGGGTTGTTCTACATATTTCTTTGTCAAACTCTAATCAAGTTTTCAGAGTGGATGGTGAGGATCTTCTGTTAGTGTCAAGTGATTTGGGTGTTTGATTCAAAAAGGATAAGTTGCTGGTTTAGTCTGACTTTGACGTATTCTAAAATCTTACAACTATTACACATCTTAAGAATTTGACGGTCACTATAGGGCCTTTTGTGAAGTCTAGTTAAGTGAAAAATCTAAAATTTTGCTCCAGTGCCACTGTGATTCTCAGCCCTGAGTGCGAGCTTCAATGCTTGCAAGTTGAAATAAAAGAGCTAAAAAGAGAAAAGAAAGAAATAAAGAAAACATTGAAAATTAAAAGAAAGGAAAATTTAACTTTTAGGGGTATCCGAACAACTCTACCAGGGCTATGGACGCCCGACTGGCAGTAGAGCAATGTTCGGGAGAATCACAGCGATAACCTTGTCGGGGCTATGGATGCCTGACTGGCAACGAGGCAATGTCCTGGATGCTTTTGGAGTTAGAATAAACTATGTAGCTTAACTAAACGGAGCTTGGGTTCCTGTAGCAACCGAAGGATGGGAATTAATGCAATTGCACACACTTGGATTTTCAGCATACTGAAGGTTGGGTTGGCTAATGGTTTTGATCCTTTGGTTGGGCGTCTGGTTTGTTTGCCCTAGCGCGAAGGTCAGAACAAGAGATTCTAGGTTCATGATTCCAATTTGTCATCAAAATGCTCGAGAAATTTCCCCAGCGAGTCGCCATTTGTTGTGCATGTTTTGCACACACGCCCCGCTATAGGCAGGGACCCCCTTTTTTTCACACTCGACAGGCTGCTTTGCTCCTGTCTTGTTTTGCGTGCCCCATTTCCAAACCCAAATTGGTCATGTGCCTTCAAACGATCAAATCCCCTACTCGAATTCACCTACTTGGTGTACTCAAATCTGTGGAGAAATGAAGTCATCTGTCCCCTTTTTTGCCTTTTGTCTTGTTCTTGCTGTTTGGAAACATCTGTGGACCCCCGTCGGTCTGATTTCCACATTATTGATTTTGAGGCTAACATTTTGGTGGATTTGGGATGTGTTTGAGGTACCTAAGTGAACTGCCAAGGTTTCATTAACATTCGGTTAAGTTTCAGTGGTTCCGGAGCTTCGTCCCTCTTTGGTTGTTTTGGAAACATTCGTGAACCCCTGTCGCTCCCATTTCCTCAATTTTGACTTTAGGGGCAACCCTTTTTGGATCGGGGATGTGTTTGAAGTGTGTAAATGAACTGCCAAGGTTTCGTCAACGTTTTGTTAAGTTTCGATGGTTTTGGAACTTTACCTCTAGAATTCCTTTCCTCCTTGGCTATTTGGAAACATCCATGGGCCCCCGTCGCTGCCGTTTCCTCATTTTTGACTTTAGGGTCACCATTTTTTGGATCTGGGATGTGTTTAAAGTGCGTAAATGAACTGCCAAGGTTTCGTCAAAGTTTGGTTAAGTTTCGTTGGTTTCAGAGCTTCGTCCCCCTTTTGCTATTTTGGAACTTCCGGCGGCCACCTCCCTTCCAGCCTTCGGAGCCCGGCCCCTCCGTGGCCGTTTCTAGGGCTCCGCCTCTCCGTGGCCATTTTGGAACTTTTGGCGGCCACCTCCCTTCCGACGTCCAAAGCCCGGCCCCTCTATGGCCGTTTCTGGGGCTCCGCCTTTTCATGGCTATTTTGGAACTTCCGGCAACCACCTCCCTTCCGACCTCCGGAGCCCGGCCCCTCCGTGGTCATTTTCGGGGCTCTGCCTCTCCATGGCCGTTTTGGAACTTCAGGCGGCCACCTCCCTTCTGGCCTTCAGAGCCCAGCCCTCCATGGCCATTTTTGGGGCTCTGCCTCTCCGTGGTCATTTTGGAACTTCTTGCGGCCACCTCCCTTCCGGCCTCTGAAACTTGGGTCCTCTCTGTCCGTTTCTGGAATTCTGTCCCTCTTTGGCCATTTGGAACATCCGGTGGCCATCTCCTTCCCGCCCTCCAGAACCTGGGCCCTCTGTGGCCGTTTCTGAGAGCCTGTCTACTTCCCGGCTGTTTTAAACATCCGGGAGCCCACCTTCTTCCTAGTTGTTTTGGCTTTCGTCCGATGTCTTCCTTCTGGATTTCTTCCGTCATCTTTCCGCCCTCTAGCGCTCGCACCCCTGAAGCACGCATTAATGTTTATGGTCCAAATGAGCTTCAAATATGAATATCAAGATATTTTGATGATGCATGGGTAGATCTAACAGGGAATTTGTAGGTTTGACTGACATTTTCCTTAACTCATGTATAAATGCACCTACGACACTTTGTGTTTGCAGGAGTCAAGAAGCCTTCCATTGGTCTATCGAAGAGGCACATTGAGGGAGTTGTCCTACCTTTTTCTAGATAATGATGATTTCTAAGGAGCTTTCTGCCTGAATTAGGGGCCACCAATCCATTGATGCTAATCGTCGATGGACTTGGTTGATCAAAGGAAGAACACTGCAAGCACATCAAGCAAAAGACAACTTTCAGGTAGTTTTAGCTACAGTGAAAAGGGAAATCAGCTAAAAGACAAATCTGCTACAGCACCTAGCACTAGATGACAAAATAGAGAAAAGACAAGGAATGTATTTTAAATTGTTGGATATTGGGGGTAGGTGAAACCCTAATGTAATTGAATCTGGGCCATTCAATGTAATTGAATCCTAGCCATTCATTTGGGATTTGGAAAACTATAAATAGGGGCTTTCCCCTCAGTTGTAAGGGTTGGAGAATTGATGTAAAGACATTCTTCAACAATAGAAAGCAACATTGCATGATTTATGGGTGTTTCTTTTGAGTTTGCTCTTTATGTATGCATGGTTCACCTTCCATGTTAGTTTTAGTGTTAGTTTCTTGAATGGGAGTGATGATGGTGTTTGCTATTTCAGTATTGGATGAACTTCCAGCTCATGCTTTTTGTGGTTCATTGATGATGAGTCACTTTGCAAGGCTAGTTTGAGCTCATTACTTCATTGCTGCAACTTAGTTCAATTACATGTGCATGATGTGCATGTGCAATTTGAAAATCTGCAGTCCTTAGAAGATTGCACTGGTTTTGTGTAGCTGTAGGTTTCTCTTGGTCAAGAAAAAACTTAGTTTAGGAAGCCTGTCTACTTTAGCAGCCACCATTGTTACTATTCATTCATAGCTTAGGATTAGAATAGCTTTCTTAACCCTTCTCCTTTTGCTATTTATTTTAATCCTTGGTTAGAGTAGGACCCAAAGCATCACCATGAAGCTAAAACAGATGAACTTGATGAGTTTCAACTTGTTGTTTTGAGTGGACAGCCACTGTTCATTCACTTTCAACACTTTGAAATTGCATTTGCAAACCCAACTTCCATGCTTTGTAACTCATCCATAAGACCGCCTTGTGATTCCAGCAAATCACATAAAACAACTGAAATATTGCAAGTATTTTCAAGACCTAACATTAGAGACCTTGGGATAGTGTTCTGCAATCTGATTGTGGAAGATTGTCTTTCAAGAGAGGTAGTGCACCTACGCACTGCTTGTGTTGAAAAGTGCATTAAAAACACATCAACAGTATTCCCTTTCATCGTTCAATTATTGTTTGGTGCGATAATAAAAGTACACTAAAGTTTTGTAGAGATCTCATACAATGATAGTAGACCAAATACATCAAGATCCACATGCACTACATGTGTGAATTGATACATGATGGGGTCATTGACTTGCAATACTATTCCACTTTTGAATAGACTACCAACATCTTCCTGAAGACTTTCACTCAATAGAAGTTTTACTTTCTATAAGGTCTTTTTGTGGTGAAGAACACTGTAGCATAGTAGCTGACATGCACAATTAGCATTTTCTAAGGGGGGGTTTGTTCTTATAGGGTTTTCCCTCTTTCCTCTTTCCTTTCCTTAGGGTTTTGTCTCCTCAATTAGACTTAAGGGGGAGTTAGCACAACTTATCAAGATAACTATTGTTTCTTTGTTTTATAGGAATCTAACTAAGGAATTCCTTTTCCTTTTCGTAAAATGCCCATGCTTTTTCTCCCTGATTATTTCCTACATTGGTTTTATCTTTGTAAATTCATGCAATTTTATGGTGAATAATTACATAGTTTTTAAATTAATTCTTTATCTAAATATTTCCTCTACTCACCTTCAAGTTTTTTTCTTACTTTCTAGCTAGATTCATACTATGTTGTGTAGGTTTAGATACAATTTAAAAGTTGATAGGTAGAAACAAAAAATAGGTGGAAAACAAATGGGAAGAACAGAGAAATATTTGACAGAGAAAAAAACAAGCTAAAACACAGTAGCAACAATAACTATAGGGAATAACACAAAGAAACTCCAAAAATTCTATGCACAACAACAGAAAGATCTACAACTGAAAATTCAAAAGAGAGCATTCATGGTAGCAATCAAAACTATTTTGTAGATTTTATGTGGTTCGCTTGTAAACATATTATACAAGCTTTCTTTAATATAAATACAAAATATTTTTAAGTATAATAGAGTTTTATCCTTCGATAGTGACTGTTATTAATTATCGTTCAAACACAAGGTTTTGAATCTTCTACTTTATTGCAATAGTAGGTTGTCTTGCAAATACTTCAGTATTTGACACTTAGATCACAAGTAAGATAGGATTATGTTGGGATATGTAATTTCTACCACACGACAAATAGTAAATGATATAAAATGTAAAGTTCTAGAAAGTTATAGATAAGGATTAAGAGATAAGGATAAACATGGAAAAATATTAGACATTTGTAAGTTGGTCTATAGTCTATTCATGTTGACCTAAGATCTAGAAAGATCCTTGTAATGGTTAAAGACCTCTATAAAAGAGGTAGTAATTGCATATGCATCAAATCAAGGTGTAGCATAATCAAGAGATCATGGGAATGTTGTAGCATTCATTAAATGAATTTGGAATCATGTTATGAAGCAATGAAGTGAGGTGCACTAGCAAATTGAGAAAATTATAGTTTCTCTTTCTATGTGATTGTTTATGTTTCTAAATATATGTATTTGACATGTGATTATTTTCTCCATCCACCACTATCATAGTGGTATTAGAGTAGGTCAATATTTTATGTTGATTGTAAATAGTTTGCAGCTATGAGAGGAAAGACTACATAAAAGTAATATTTGAGATTGTAGTTGTTAATGCCAAAGATGTGAAATCTAGTGATGATAGTCACTATAGCTGTCCAACAAGGAAGTTAATCATCTCTAAGGAAAAAATAAGGGATCGCTGATTGAAGAAAGGAAGATCCAAAAGATTGTTTAAACTATTGTCAATCTAAAGATAAGATCACAGCATGGTCCAAATATATTGTGAAGCCATAGTTAAAAGATTGGAAACACCACCAATGTAATATTTATTCTAAAGGGGATATTCTAGATGTTGTTACAAGTTTTTGATCGTGGGAGTAACAAAGATTAAAGGAAGATGTTGCAAATATGAAGGCTTGTAGCATTTGAAGAAGCTAAATGTAGAAATATGTAACAATGTTAAGCTACCCCAATTGTTGTCAAGAAAACAAGAGGTGATTTTCAAGACCTTGAAAGGTAGAAGATTGGAAGATCTAATTAGTCAAAGGAGATCACAACAAAGTGAATTCATAGAAGTAAAGGTAATTAACTATATTTTAAAAAAATTGATTGTGTGTTTAGAAAAACGATTTGCAGCTGTTACACCCCTAACTTTAAATATGTTTTACTCTTACTTTGAAGTAATTAGTAGATGATTATGCATGTTTCAATGATTTGACGTTTAGTTAAAATGGCTAGAAAAACCAATGTTTTCATGAGTCATGTTTATTTGACTAACATTTGACATGTGTTTAAAATTTATCAAGATGTGATGATCTCATGAGGATTATGAAAATGATTACTAAAACAATAATCTTGTGTTGTTGACTACAAGTTGCATTTAGGAAACAAGTTTATGCCCTCTGATAAAGGGAGGGAGAGCATCATCAGAGAGAAGGGAATAGATACAAGAAATAGAACAGGTTGTCACCGTCTTAAGTCTATTTCTAGTTTCTTAATGTCAACCTAGTCATTTTAGGGATAGTGATGTCGTCAAGATTGAACATTAGTTGTTTTACGACTAAGGCAATTTTATGTCGAGCACATCGCTTCTTATGTCATAAACAAGTTTACGCTGTGACATCAATTGCATAATTGGTTGTTCATTTTCTCTATTTTGTTTTTAATAGTTTGAATTGGCTTAATAATTCGAGGAACTAATACTAACCCAACTCCTTGCAAAAATGATGATCATCCTCGAGTTCGTTTTAAGGAGTGAATATGGCCGAGAGACAACAAAAAGATCAACGTCATCGATCGTGTAAGATTGTGTTACCAACCCTAAATTTTGGAATGATTTGTCATTTATATGTGTTTTATTTGGTGAAACGTTTAACAACTAAGCCAGTCATTGAGTCCACTATTTTGACAAGGCTCCTTTTATGAAGGGGAACATGATATATTGATATGTTTTATCAACTCAATTGAGACAACCAATAAGGTGAATGTGGAAAAAGTCTAAAATCAAAGATTATTAAAAATCTTTTTGAGATTGCGGACATCTCACCAAGTTAGCACAGGTTCAAACTCTATGTTTGGGCATTCCCTGCGTGGGAATGTGGCTCCTCACACATAAGCTAATAACTTATCTGTCTTCGGGCAAACTTTATTATTTTTTGGTCTATGGTGGAAATTTGAAAAGGTATGTAAGACGCTTATTAATATTTGACAACTATTCAAGTTGTAACTCAATTGGTAAGCTCAACTCTTTTGGAGAGGAGCTCAGTTAGTTTCAAAGTGGACATTATAGTAAATCATTGTCTAAGCTAAACCCTGGCAGGTTATGGGGAAATTCCACGAAGGCGACATAAGTTTCTAGCATTTTGAAATTCAATGAAGATCCTCATCGAAGTCATGGCTTGCCATAAAGACATAACCTCTCTAACCGCTTCAAGAACTAGTTTCTATAACCGTCTTTATATCGGTTTTTATAACTAATTCTTGCGGGCATTTTGGGGGAGGCACGAGTAAGAGTGGTAGCGGGGGGGAAGGTTGCTTATCGCTGATATCTAGAAGAAAATTCATGAACACTAATAAAAAGTGAAAGGTAAAAGACAGGAGGTAGTTTTGGTTAATGGAAAAAACATTACTCTGACGCACTCAACTGCATTGGTATTCAGCCGCTACATTTGGGTAACGCCAGGAGGGTGGTAACTTTAGGAAGGGATTCTTGCATAGAAAGAGTGGGAGGAGGAAGATAACTACAGAGAGAGCAGTTGAATAATGAGGAAAATGGTTCCAATGCTCATACATGGATCTGCGAAAGGTTTAAAAGTGGGAGTTTTGGTCACAGGGATAGTGGATCCCATTGGTTCGACCTTTCTTAGTGGAGCTAGGATATTGATGTATATAAGTCTGATAATGCTTCAGTTATTAAATCTACTTAATGCGCGATAGCAATAGAGTAAGGGTGTCTTTCAAGGGAATTGAAGTTTTCATGAGAGGAAACTATTCTCAAGCTCATGCAGTGACGAGTGAAGGGTGTGGGCATAGAATAGGGAGTTGCTATTCAATAACGACGCAAAAGACATACATGCAGAAGACGGAAGCATAGATAATACAAGAATAATTTTATTACCTCGAAGAGATGTAACCATATGGAATGCAAGGACAGAAGGATATGCATAAAATGAATAAACGTTTTTGAGACTGCCAAAACAAACACAATTACTGAAATAAGGGAAAACTTATGACTTTGAGAACATTTCTTCAACAACAGGGTGACAACATCCTTATAGAAAAATGGGAAGGAAAGTGTTGGATCTATGATTTTGTGTAGAAATTCCAATAATGGCTAACCTAAGGTGCTAAGATATTTTTACAAAAGTTTAGACCTTCATTGCTCCGAAGAAGGATTAGAAGAGATTATATATCTTTTTGTTTCCACAAGCTTGGAGAAGGATCGCTAGTAAGGAGTGTAGAATAGCACCATTATATAGGCATGATTTTCTCTATCCTTAACCTATTTTACGGGCTTGCAAATAAAGAGTTTATTATGGATGTATATCTTAACAATTTTTTATTACAAGAAAGAAAGGATGAATCTATGTAATCTTTAATTAGCTTGTTGAACATGCATCATGCATCCTAAAAAGGAAAATGGTACAAGTTCTAGAGAATGGAAAGACCAAATTAGTATTTCCTTAAAAGAGAAGTATACGAATAAATGGAATATCTAGGGTGAAGACTATGATAGTTTAATAGATGTATTCTTGCTTTTAGAAGCATATCTCTGCTATTTATTTGGAATGGACGTTCCAGTGATAATAATATCCTTTTGATATTGATGCGACAATGTTGCACTATGGATATAGAATTCCTTTTATGAAATTGAGTTTTATACGACATTTTTGTAAAAAAAATCCAGAAGAATAGGTGATCTAGGGATGTGGAAATTTAGATAGGCTTTCTATTAACCATTTGTACTTGTGCTATGTTGTCTCAGGAGAGAGAATAAACTAGGCAATGCAATGATAAACTCAATTCAATATGACCGAGGTAAACTAATAAGATCGATAAGGTTTATGTAAGAAAGGAAGTTATGTATGTTTTCATAACTTAACCTAGGTTGAAAGTCAGTAGACTCAAATAGACCAAGGGGTCGAAGATAGATTATTATCTTTTAAAAAGAAAACCTTTTAAGGGTTGAAATATTGGCTTAGATCAAGACTATTGATATGAAATGATAGTATTCTTTGAGATATTATATTGGTAAGGAAATACCTTGAAAACTATGTTCATTAATGTACTTAAAGTTTGAATTCAAACAATGTCAAGTGGTCTAGGAGAGACTAGAGGCATTTTGTTCTTATAATTAGTTACACTTATGTTACTACCTTTGGAGAATCAAGGATGATGATATTTCCATGTGTTGGGTTAGAGAAGCTAAACCGTAGTATTAAAACAAGGAGCATGTAGGAAATCGATAACTCTTATGTCAGATATGGAATTGTACATATATATTTTGATTGTCACTAAAAGTCGAGAAAACTATAGAGCAAGACATGAAGTCTTATAACACCTTAAGAGATTCCATGATAATGTTCAAACTCGTTTTAACACATCAATATGTTGGGTATTGAATCTTGAGAGTAAAATGACAGGAATTCATAAACCCTAGATATTGCCACAATGCAATGAGGGATTTTTAAAAGGGTTGAAATACCTAAATCTTTACATCAAATGTATATCCTAGATTAAGGATTAGTTCTAAATCAGATTGGCTAGAATGGATTTTCTATATAGACTAGTTATGTCTACAGTACCAAACAAAGTAAGAAAAACTATAGGATCAGATAGCTTCTAAGATGAGTCAGAGGTGTGTGTCTAGAGGGCATGACCAATCAGAATGATCATACTTAGTTAGAAGGAGTCTAGAGTTGTGTGGCAGATTGAGTTTTGTAGGGCACATCACCAGGACAAGTTTAGATGGACAAACTTCATAGTTCCTTATATCTATACCCTTCGAGAAGGGGTGGGTCATTTCCAGTTAGGAAGTGTGTGGGGGACCACTTGAGTCCACAGTTTGAGGAAAAGCACTAGGATGATGCTCTCCCTCTGTAGCTAAAGATTCACTGAGTCTCGTGAAGTTTGTCATCAACATCCCAGATGTAGTGAACTCCATGTTATGGTTTATGGCAATCAACCTATGCAGTAAAATTATTCCTTATGCTAAGTATATCTTATGTGACATAAATGAATAGTCTAAGGAATTATCTTGATTCTAGTTACAATTACATGTGAATTCAAGTTCGAATTTATCTGGAAAAGTTGTACTTTATTCTTGTGCTTATACAAATGTTTTAATTTAAAAAAAAAATTCTCTCATGTTTACTAAGTTTATTTACCTTCCAGTAAATTCTTGAGATTACTTGAGTATTCAGAAGAGGGATGTTACATATGGTATCAAAGCTAATCGGGTTCAACACATGGACCTATGAGCTCATTACAAGAAAATTCACTTAACTTCTAGTAGATTGGCTAAGGTTAAAACTGGTTTTATGCTAGAATGGCATAGAGAAAAACCAAGGAAGTTGTCTAGAAGACTATCTTTGTAGCACTTAACCAAGTCAATGGATAAGAGTAAACCTCCTAAGGAGTTAAAACTCTAAGAGAAAAATAATTCTACTAAGGTTGCATAGTGGGAAGATTTCGAGACTTGACCAGGAAGGTATTAAAACATTGGTCGGTTACTAACCAGACTAAGAGCTTGGGTTGAGCAGTGTCTATATGAATTCAAGATCAATCTTAATTCAGAAGAACCTAGGGATGGGAAGATCCATAAGTAATCAACCAGGTGCAGGGGCATCTGAGTGTTGTAAATCCTTGAAACTATATCAACTACACCTACCAAAGATGGTTCTAGTCTAACTTCTAGATGGCATGGAATGAGTCAAGTGGAATAAATGGATCATTAAAGGTTGAGAACTAAGTACTTGCCTTTTGGTAGAGCTAGAAAGTACAATTGCATTAGTGAATGTAATCATCATCGAGATATTTAGTCAAATTGTTAAATTTTTAACAAGTAACATGTTCAGTGAAGTAACCTAAATAGAGTTTTATAATGTAAAACAAAGAAAAAGACAAAAAAATATAGTTTTTGTTCTTATTGTAATCTTTGTATAAAATGATCTTATGATATCATCTGATAGGTGAATGATAGACACTCCAGGAAATAGGAATGAATCTATTATAAACTTTTTAATTTGAAAATTTTTTGAGCATGATAAAAGTCTTAAGGGACTTAATTATTTGATGTGCTTGTAAGGAAATCTCTAAACCACTGTAAGCTTTTGGAAAATCTGAATACAGTGCAACAATCTACTCCCTTGTAGTGACTTAGTCAAGTCACGTAGTGCATTAATAGTGTTCTTCTAGATTGTGACACTCCCTTGGATTTTTTTTGGTAAATTTCCTATTTAATATTGGCAAGGATTGTCATTGTTTTATTCTTTATTTTGAAATGGTCTAGCCACTGAATTTTTGAAGATTGTTTATCTTATGGCTGGTTGGTCAAAATTTGATTTCCTGTTGGAAGAGCTCATTCGTTGATTTATTGTTGAAATTAAAATTGCTTATTATTTTCTTTTGAGTTAAGTTTTGTGGTGGCTATACAATAAATTTTGCTTGTTCACTATATTTGATTTAATGGTCTTCTCAATCATGTCCTGGATGGGCCTCTGATGGAATTGTGTAAGGGAGTAAATTGTAACAAAGAACCTGATATGTCCTTAGCTTTACAGATGAAAGAAACCTTGAATGGAAAGGAATTGGTTCTAAACCATTTTAGGGTTATATAATTGATATGTAAGTTATCTGAAGGAGGTCTTATGCAGATATCACTTTTGAACCTTATGTTATGGTATGTGGGTGGATAGGTAGTCCAGTAAGCCTAAGTGAATAGTCTCTCCAAGTCGAGTAGGGGGGTGAACCATTACTATGTGGATTACAAACTGTATGTATATAAAACTATGGCCATAGTGAGTGTTGTTGCCACGACGTGCACTTGTCAGTTGACAATAGTCTAGACACTTAGCTAACCAGAGTTGTCGTACTTATTAGGAGGGTATCCTTAGTAGTGCGACATAGTTGGTTAAGTGGGGGTACACACCAGAGCTCAGATGGCAACTGTGAGGGTTTCCAACATAACCTTTCATCGAAAGGTAGGACCGCTTCCAATTAGGAAATGTGCAGAGGAACCGCTTAAGTCTATGGTTGGAAGGAAAAATAGCCAGGTGATGATTTCCCTCTTTTTAGTGGCATGCCGAGTCTTGGAGGAAAGTTGAACTAGAAAAGGAGTTCTGATCCTTTCTCTTGAATTTACTTATCAGCTTATTTTAATGATGCATGAAATAAATGAAATTTGTACTTGATGAATAACCTTTTCAGCTAGAAAAGTGAAGGTTGATGCTACTTTCTATATCTTGCTTGATGAATAGTGACACTTTACTTATTTAATGTTGTTAACCTTTGTTATCATTCTCTTGGTAAACCTATGTAAGAGTAGTTGATTGCTACAAGTAGAATGAGTATCCATCTATTATGGAATTTGAGGCAGCAATTTCTATAATTTTGCTATCATGATGACTCCATTTGAAACATTGGATAGAAAAGATGTGAAACTCATAGAAGATAGGATTAGCATTAGTCTAGATATGTTGTTAGAAATGGATAAACAAATCAAACCAATCAGAAAGATTGGTGGAAGCTAATGTTAGATAGAAAATTTAAGTAAATGCAAATCGTGGACTAACACAATTCTTGGCTATAGAAGGAAAGTTCCTTAAAATAAGGAATGTATTCCTAACAAATTCCTAGATATAAAGGACTCTTCAAAATTCTTGATGTTACCAATTCGATTGATTATAGAATCATTCTATTAACTGCTATTACCAGGAAGTATAATTCTTTTTATGAATTATATTTGGAAAGTATATAACAAATGATAATTATATTCTAAGAATGTTTTACAGGCATAGGACCAGGGAGTGGTAATGATCAAGATTCTTCAATGCAAGGTCCAATGGGACCAACAACCAAAGGGTAATATGACATAGAAAGTTTACCATGATTTTATATCAAAGTTTTTCTCAAATGTGTATGCTTTTGCATGGTAAACAAAAGTTTTGTCTTATAAGGTTTCAAAGGCATTGGATCATCGAGGATGATGACTCTTATGGGGGGGAGATATGTTACACCCCTAACTTTAACTATGTTTTAATCTTACTTTGAAGTAATTAGTAGATGATTATGCATGTTTCAATGATTTGACATTTAGTTAAAATGGATAGAAAAGTTAATGTGTTCATGAGTCATGTTTATTTGACTGACATTTGACATGTGTTTAAAATTTGTCAAGATGTGATGATCTCATGAGGATTATGAAAATGATTACTAAAACAATAATCTTGTGTTGTTGACTGGAAGTTGTATTCAGGAAACAAGTTTCTACCCTCCAAGAAAGGGAGTGAGAGCATCATCAGAGAGAAGGGAATAGATACAAGGAATAGAACAGGTTGTCACCATCTTAAGTCTATTTCTAGTTGCTTAACGTCAACCTAGTCATTTTAGGGATAGTGATGTTGTCAATGTTGAACATTAGTTGTTTTGTGACTAAGGAAATTTTATGTCGAGCACATCGCTTCTTATGTCATAAAAAAGTTTACGCTGTGACATCAATTGCATAATTGGTTGTTCATTTTGTCTATTTTCTTTTTAATAGTTTGAATTGGCTTAATAAGTCAAGGAACTAATACTAACCCAACTCCTTGCAAAAATGACAATCATCCTTGAGTTCATTTTAAGGAGTGAATATGCCCACAAGACAACAAAAACATCAACATCATCGATCGTGTAAGATTGTATTACCAACCCTAGATTTTAGAATGGTTTGTCATTTATATGTGTTGTATTTGGTGAAACTTTTAATGACTAAGCCAGTCGTTGAGTCCACTATTTTGACAAGGCTCCTTTTACGAAGGGGCATGATATATCGATATGTTTTCTCAACTCAATTGAGACAGCCAATAAGGTGAATGTGGAAAATTTTTAAGCTCAAATATTATTAAAAATCTTTTTGAGATTGTGAACATCTCACCAAGTTAGTGTACATTCAAACTCTATGTTTTGGCATTCCCTGCGTGGGAACGTGGCTCCTCACACATAAGCCAATAAATTATCTATATTTGGGCAACCTTTATAGTTTTTTTGGTCTATGGTGGAAATTGGGAAAGGTATGTAAGACGCTTATTAATGTTTGATGACTATTCAAGTTGTAACTCAAGTGGTAAGCTCGACTCTTTTGGAGGGGAGCTTAGTTAGTTTCAAAGTGGACATTATAGTAAAGCATTGTCTAAGCTAAACCCCAGGAGGTTATGAGGAAATTCCATGAGGGTGACATAAGTTTCTAGCATTTTGAAATTCAATGAAGATCCTCATCAAAGTCATGGCTTGCCATAAAGACGTAACCTCTCTAATTGCTTCAAGAACTAGTTTCTATAACCGTCTTTATATCAGTTTTTATAACTAATTCTTACAGGCATTTTGGGGGAGGCATGAGTAAGAGTGGTAGTGGTGGGGAAGGTTGCTTATCACTGCTATCTAGAAGAAAATTCAAGAACACTAATAGAAAGTGAAGGGTAAAAGACAGGAGGTAGTTTTGGTTAACGACAAAAACATCACTCTCATGCACTCAACTATGTTGGTATTCATCCGCTGGATTTGGGTAATGCTAGAAGGGTGGTAACTTTAGGAAGGGATTCTTGCATAGAAAGAGTGGTAGGAGGAAGATAACTACAGAGAGAGCAGTTGAATAATGAGGAAAATGGTTCCAATGCTCATACATGGATCTACGAAAGGTTTAAAAGTGGGAGTTTTGGTCGGAGGGATGGTGGATCCCATTTATTCGACCTTTCTTAGTGGAGCCAAGATATTGATGTATGTAAGTCCGATAATGCTTCAGTTATTAAATCTATTGAATGTGCAATAGCAATAGAGTAAGGGTGTCTTTCAAGGGAATTGAAGTTTTCATGAGAGGAAACTATTCTCAAGCTCATACAATGATGAGTGAAGGGCTTGGACATAGAATAAGGAGTTTCTATTCAATAACAACGCAAAAGACATACATGCAAAAGGAAAAAGCATAGAAAATACAAGAATAATTTTATTACCTCGAAGAGATGTAACCATATGGAATGCAAGGATTGAAGGATATGCATAAAATGAATAAAGGTTTTTGAGACTGCCAAAACAAACAAAATTACTGAAATAAGGGAAAGCTTATGACTTTGAGAACATTTCTTCAACCATAGGGTGACAACATTCTTATAGACAAATGAGAAGCGACGTGTTGGATCTATGATTTTGTGTAGAAATTCCAATAATGGCTAACCTAAGGTGCTAAGAGATTTTTACAAAAGTTCAGACCTTGATTGCTCCGACGAAGGATTTGAAGAGATTATAAATCTTTTTTTTTCCACAAGCTTGGAGAAGCATCACTGGTAAGGAGTATAGAATAGCACCATTATATAGGCATGATTTTCTCTATCCTTAACCTATTTTACGAGCTTGCAAATAAAGAGTTTATTATGGATGTATATCTTAACAATTTTCAATTACAAGAAAGAAAGGATGGATCTATGTAATCTTTAATTAGCTTGTTGAACATGCATCCTAAAAAGGAAAACGGTACAAGTTCTAGAGAATGGAAAGACCAAATCAGTATTTCCTTAAAAGAGAAGTATAAGGATAAATGGAATATCTAGGGTGAAGACTATGATAGTTTAATTGGTGTATTCTTGCTTTTAGAAGCATATCTCTGCTATTTATTTGGAATGGAGGTTCCATTGGCAATAATATCCTTTTGATATTGATGCGACAATGTTCCACTATGGATATAGAATTCCTTTTATGAAACTAAGTTTTACACAACATTTTTGTAAAACAAATCCAGAAGAATAGGTGATCTAGGGATTTGGAAATTTAGATAGCCTTTCTATTAACCATTTGTACTTGTGCTATGTTGTCTCAGGAGAGAGAATAAATTAGGCAATGCAACGATAAACTCAATTCAATATGACGGAGGTAAACTAATAAGATCGATAAGGTTTAAGTAATAAAGGAAGTTATGTATTTGTTCATAACTTAACTTAGGTTGAAAGTCAGTAGACTCAAATAGACCAAGGGGTCGAAGATAGATTATTATCTTTTAAAAAGAAAACCTTTTAAGGGTTGAAAGATTGACTTAGATCAAGACTATTGATATGAAATGATAGTATTCTTTGACATATTATATTGGTAAGGAAATACCTTGAAAACTATGTTTATTCATGTACTTAAAGTGTGAATTCAAACAATGTCAAGTGGTCTAGGAGAGAGTAGAGGCATTTTGTTCTTATAATTAGTTACACTTATGTTACTACCTTTGAAGAATCAAGGATGATGATATTTCCATGCGTTAGGTTAGAGAAGCTAAACGCTAGGATTGAAACAAGGAGGATGTAGGAAATCTATAACTCTTATGTCAAATATGGCATTGTACATATATATTTTGATTGTCAGTGAAAAGTCGAGAAAACTATAGAGTAAGACATGAAGTCTTATAACACCTTAAGAGATTCCATGATAATATCGAAACTCATTTTAACACAGCAGTATTTTGGGTATGGAATCTTGAGAGTAAAATGACAGGAAGTCATAAACCCTAGATATTGCCAAAATGCAATGAGGGATTTTTAAAAGGGTTGAAATACCTAAATCTTTACATCAAGTGTATATCCTAGATTAAGGATTAGTTCTAAATTAGATTGGCTAGAATGAATTTTCTATATAGACTATTTATGTCTAGAGTATCAAACAAAGTAAGAAAAACTATAGGATGAGACAACTTCTAAAATGACTCAGAGGTGTGTGTCTAGAGGGCATGACCAATCATAATGATCATACTTAGCTAGAAGGAGTCTAGAGTTGTGTGGTCGATTGAGTTTTGTAGGGCACAACACAAGGACTTAGATGGAGAAACTTGACAGTTCCTTATATCTATACCCTTCGAGAAGGACCAGGTCATTTCCAGTTAGGAAGTGTGTGGGGGACCACTTGAGTTTGTGGTTGGAGGAAAAGCACTAGGATGATGCTCTCCCTCTATAGCTGAAGATTCATTGAGTCTCATGAAGTTCGTCATCAACATCTTAGATGCAGTGAACTCCATGTTATGGTTTATGGCAATCAACCTATGCGGTAAAACTATTCCTTATGCTAAGTATATCTTATGTGACATAAATGAATAGTCTAAGGAATTATCTTTATTCTAGTTACAATTACATGTGAATTCAAGTTCAAATTTATCTAGAAAAGTTGTACTTTATTCTTGTGCTTATACAAATGTTTTAATTTAAAAAAAAAAAACTCTCTCATGTTTTCTAAGTTTATTTACCTTCTAGGAAATTCTTGAGATTACTTGAGTATTAAGAAGAGGGATGGTACAACAGAGATCTTCAAGGTAATTTGTATTAGAGCAAAGTGACTATAGAAAAACAAGAGATATGATCAATTTTTATTGGTAAAGGTAAATCAGAATTTTTTTGAAGAGAATTGTTGCATTTCATGTAACTCTCAAAAGGAAGCTATAGAAAAAGAGATCAATAATCCTCATTTTAAGAGATTTATACAAAACAATATTCATATTGCAAGAGAAAGGTTGGAGGCATGTGTAGCTGTCAAAGAAAAGAAGAAATTGTTGTAACAAGATAAGGTGAGTTTAAAAGTAGAACTCAAAGAAGAAAGAAAGAAATAGTTTAGAAGTAGAACTCAAAGAACTTCAAATTTTCAATCACCAAGTTTCCCTAGAAAAAACTAGACTTTTGATAATAAAAAAATATGACCTTGAAATTGAATTGTATGAAGTTAAGAAAATGAATGAAGATTTAGAAGAATAGCCAAAGATGTTAGATGAGGAAAATTGTTTACAAAAGAAGGAAATATCAAAATTGAAAGAAGAGAATGGATGTTCAAAATCAAAACCATTGGTATATGATGTTGCATGTGGTACAAAATGTATGATTTGTTCAAGTGATAAATTAGTTGGTTTATGTGATGTTGCTAAAGTTATTCTTGATGAAGAATGTAAAGATGAAGATAAAAATGTGTATTGAATATACAAATTTTGATAGTTGTAATGAGAATAATGTTGGCTTGAAAATCATCAAGAGAATTGGTTATAAAGGACAAGGACTAAGAAAGTATGGACAAGGAATCGAAGAGTCGATTGAACCAGTTATGAGGTCAAAATATGAAGGCATTGGATATGTAATAGGTAAAGGAAATGATGCAACTTCAAGTAAATTTATTCAAGGAAAGCAATATGTATATTGTTCACATTGTAACAAGAAAGGACATACAAAAAATATATGTTGGGATCTGCATCTATGTACAATATGTGGTTTGAGAAATCATTGTGAAAGAATGTGTTGGAAAAGAGAGTGGAGGAATGAATCTATGTAGTTCAATTGTAGATGGAGTTATGGATCAAATTGGCAAAAGGTTATAGATATGTTGAATTTTTTTTCAAATATAGATGTTCATATGTCAAAGATGAAAGAAATAAAGAGAGGTTTGTCGGTCTATTAAGATGTCAAGGAAGATGGAAAGCTACAAATAGCGAGTTTGCAGGAAGAGGACTTCAAATTTGGTGTTCTAAAGATTCGAAGAAATCGGATGACTGTCACAACAGTGGGATGAGTTGGTGAGAATTGGGAAGAGACCAAAAGAGATTCTCAGATCTTCAAGATAGATTGAAAGCATTACACAAGAAATGGATTTGAATAAGTCAGCAAACTTGGAAAACAAAAGGTTAAATGCTAAAGCATGTGTGGTCAAAAATTAAGGGTGAGTGTTGGGATATGTAATTTCTCCCACAGCACAAATATTAAATGAAAATGATATGAAATGTAAAGTTCTAGAAAATTATAGATAAGGATAAACATGGAAAAATATTAAATATTTGTAAGTTGGCTTATAATCTATTCATATCGGCCTAAGATTTAGAAAGATTCTCTTAATGGTTAAAGACCTCTATAAAAGAGGCAGATGTAATTGCTTATGCATCGGATCAAGGTGTAGCATGATCAAGTGATCATGAGAATGCTGTAGCATTCGTTATATGATTTTGTAATCATGTTATGAAACAATGCAGTGAGATGCAGCAGCTCGCTGAGCAGATTATACGTTTGTGTTTCTACGCGATTGTTTATGTTTCTGAATATATGTATTTGATGTGTGATGATTTTATCCATCCACCACCACCAGATTGTACAGGTATGTACCTAGTTCATATGAATTATGCAGTCCTATTAACTGTTGTTTCAGGACTAGGAACTGTAGCTTTCGGAGAACTTCTCTAATGTACCAAGATTTCAGTCAACGCTCAAATTTGTCGTTGAACCATGTTTGCTTTTCTCCATAGACATGCTTTAAATTATTGGTCTGTGTGATTGTTCATGCTAATAGTTCTCTCATTTGATGTGGTATTTAACATCCGGCAACTGTCAAAGTAGACGGAGAATTTTATTAAAGGTCAAGTGATGCTTCTCACAGCCCTGTTTAAGAAAAAGTATGCATAATCAAAGCAAGGCAGACTATGTTATTTGGAAATATAATATTCTTTCACCAGACGCCTTCGCATTTGAATGATGCCTGGAATACTATTTATATTGGATAAAATGCAGCACATAAAACTATAAACTAGATCGTAAATGTTTTCTTCATGCTGTGTACAAGTTCCTTTCTAGTAATTGATTCAATTATGTGGATATGTAATTTTCAGATTCAGTATTGTACACGTGTAAATTAATTATATATAATCCTAAATGCGCCCTGATTGACATATACAGAGCCATACATATATAATCGTAGCAGGTTCTCGGCTACTGCATAAAAGAACTCTTCTCTGTATAGCTTTTACTCCATGTTTTCGGCTTTTGGTAAAGAGAGGAACTGCTGCCCGGCGGTTTTTAAATCATCATATTACACTGAAACCATAAATGTATGGTGATCTTTATTTACCAGAAAAAGATTGAACTTTTTAATTTGTTATGGTACTCCCGTAGACCTCAAATAAATGATGCGTCTCAAGTTAAAAGTTGTCACAGAGAAAAAAAGATCATGCTATTTAGTATTAAATTCAGATTACATATATCGAACCAGTGTTGGTCTATGATCCCGCCTCACGTAATGTCAGGATGCTATAAATATCACGGTACATATATTCTAGCACCCGTCGTTTCCATGGAATTTAGATGCAAGCGCCCGATAGATTGCGCATAAGGAACGAGCTGCGAGCAATTCAACAGCTGAAGTTCCATCAACGATGGAAGATTCTCAAGAGAATGGGGTATTCTTCTCAAGAAGCGACTCCCTATCTGTAACTGCTCTAACTTTGTCAATCGATTCATATTTTCCGGCAGCACTTCCAAACTGGTACCGAGCAAATTGAGCTTCCTCAACGACACTTGCAAGGTCGTTTCAGTTGGCAACACCTGCAACTTCTCGCAGTTTTCCAAGTTCAACTCTTCAATGCTCCTAATTTGCCCAAACATATCTACTCGGATTATCACGTTCCCACAGTTACTCAAATAAAGAATTTTCAGTTGTGTCAGCTGACCGAAGGATGGAGGCAGTGAGGATAACTGTTGGCAACCAGAAAGGTCTAAGTGTTGCAGATTTGTCAAACTCCCAAAACAATCGGGCAAACTTGTCAGGCATTCACATTCCTTTAGTTCCAAGTATCTCAAACATTTAAGTTTGCAGAATTCATTTGGCAAACTTTTCAGATTTATAGTGCCACACAACGTCATCTTCTCCAAACGCTTAAGCGATTCAATCCTGGGTGAGATTGTTGCAAAAGAGGTGCACTTTATGACATTCAACTCCCTCAACTGTGCGGGAAACTGCATTTTCGAGAACATCCCATTTTAGTGTTTGTGCACAACATAAATCAAGTTTTAAACAATTATCACAATCCTTATGTTCTATCCGATCACATGGAACAATAACGTAGCTATAAAAAGTTACCTTGAAACTACGACTAGGATTCCATAGCCTTCTCAGTTTCCCTTTGACAAGCTCCAACACTCTTAAATTTTTCATCTTAACGAGAGGAATACTTTTTCTCGGACAATTTTTCCAACGAAACCATATCAGATCTGTTAACTGCTCACTCATATTAGAAGTAGAAAGATCTCCATCTACATCAAGCAGTTCTATTTTCAGTTTTCCCCTTCGATGGCGCCCAAGGCAGTTGGCATTCGCAATTCCCCTACATTTTGTTCGTTTCTGCACGCAGAAAATATGATTAATGTTAGAATGCTTCAGGCAAAAAAAACTCATTTTTTCCCAAATATTCAAATGCACAAAGTTTGTTTAGGATATTACGGGCACGCGTAGTATATTTCCGAAAAAGTTTGCAGCATCGTGTGGACGCCACAGGCGATTGGGAAGATAGGGAGAGTTGTAAAGATGCTGATCTGCTATATGTTTTCCCAAACTACAGAGAGATTCATGCATCTTCAACCGGTTCTTCTCATCGGTTTCAACAAGCGACAGGTACTCCAGCTTTTGAAGGGCGCGCACAAATCTCCATCCTGATCCAGCCAATATACGTATGGCACGATTTCTTTCTATTCCGACGAAAAAGCAAGCAATGTCTAGAAATATCTGCTTCTCCTCATCTTCGAGACCACCATAATAGGCATGGACGATGTCAGGTATTTGGGAAATTGTCTCCAGGTGATTTTCCCAATATTCTTTATTATTATTGCCATACAAATGGAGATGCTCACCCATAGCCTTGATAAATAAGGGTAAGCCTCCACATTTTTTCAAAGCAGTTTCTACCAAATCCTCAAATCCAGAAATAATTTCAGATTTGGGGAAGGCATGTGTTCTGAAGAGCTTTTTAGCATCGTCGGGACTGAGGGTTTTCATTTCGTGCTGTAGTGAGATACTTGAAAGATTGAGGATGGCCTTATCACGAGATGTGACTATAACGCAGCTTTCTGAGCCCAAAACAGAATCCTTGAGCAGAAGAGTATCTAACTGTTCTCGATGATCAACATCATCGATTACAATAAGAAATCTCAGAGATCTCTCGCGACATAAGCGATGTATACGATCTGTAAGTATCTCTTTGCCGAGACTTACATTGTTGATTTCAACTAATGAGTCATTCGTGAGGTCCTTTAAGAGCTGCCTCTGCAGACTTTGCAGCCCGTTTCGTTTAGATGCTTTGCTCACTCCAAAGAGCAAACAAGATCTGTCGAACCAATATCGCTGGCGATAATAGAAATTTTCCGCTAGAGTTGTTTTCCCGGAACCCGCAGTTCCAACAATTCCCACAACTTTAGCAAAATTCGGATTTGGTTTCTTACATTTGGATAGGAAGGATTTGAAATTCTCGATTGCTTCGTCTAGGCCAAAGAAACCGCTATCAGTAGTGTCCACGCGTTCCTTCCAAACATATTCCATAACTTGAGCGACAATAGTTTTCAGGAGCTTTCCCTGGTCCCTAAATATTCCATTTACAGCAACATAAAGCGAATCAGTATGAGGATAAAACTGTAATAGGTGCCTAGATAGGCAGGAAGGAAGATGTTGAATTAATGGATCTTCCGGATGCCAAAATACAACTTATAAACTTTCAGTTTATTTTTACGTTAATTTTCAGGACTCAGGTACCAGGTAAATCTACACTTCTACAGTAGACAAGAGATTTTTTTATTTCTAGCAGAGGACCTAAGCATTCAATAAGAATTGCAATAAAAGGAACGTAAATAAATGGTTAATATAAACAATAAATGCATCTGATTTCATACCCCCCAAACGTTGTCGAATCCAGTTCCAACCCTGAAATATTGGACGCTTCTTCAAGGGCTATTCTCCATTGATGGGTTTGGGGGTGATCTCTGATTTGGAAGTTGCGTAAATCGTTTGCATAGATTCCTTTATCTTTTTTCTGCCTAATAAGATCTGCAGGTCTAACACCATAAAAGATGGGAATAATTTTACGACGAGTTTCAAGCATTAGACGGAGTTCTTCCAAGCACCAGTGCGATTCGGCATATCTGGGTGTGAAAATGGCAATGTAAACCGAAGAGGCCTGAATTGCTTCAACTATTGTAGGCAATAAAACCTGTCCTGCCCGAAACTCAGTCTTATCAAAGAACACGTTCAACCCTTTCTCACTAAGGCAAAAATCGATTGTGCTAGCGAGGGTATACTTCACGTCCCCCCCGCTATGATTGATGAAAACGTGGTAGGGCCTGATGGATCGTTCAAGCCTCCTCTTCTGAGAAGAGGAAGCCTCTTCCATAGGCACCAGTTGTCTGACCCAAATAAGCCCTAGAAAATGAGGCAACGACAAGCAGGAGCGCTCACAAACTGGAGAAATAGCTCGTTATTGCCAATCCATGAACAGTAACCTTATTTTCATATATTTCCACGATGTAGCTCTGTTTAAAGTATTCATTGAAAACGCCACGGCCGGCAACGAGGTAGCCCACCAACACAAGAGACAAAACAAAAAAATACTCGTCCAGTAGGCGGCTGGTCAACACGGGAAAATAAGCTTAACAATATTCCGTCTGAAAAATTGCGAGAGAAAGGTTGAATAGATTGAGAACAGATCATATCATTATTGGATAAAGCTAGATTAAAATTTAATTCCGGATGTTTCAGGAGCTCATTATTGGAGCCATGATATCAAAGGAGATAATAACCAAAGCCGGTGGCCAGGTACGCCTACAAGAAATTATATTTAGAAAATAGTTTGCAGTACATAAAGAATAAGTGACAGGAAGAATATAATAAGGGTACAGCTGAAACGCTTAAACCTTCCATGTCAATAATCTCAGAGCATGAGTAAATAATAAAGATTGAAGCTAGGTTTACCTTCCGATTTAGGGGTCGACGATCCGTCTTTGCCTTTCAAAACCAGCGAGCGGAATCAGTGACTCACCAGAAGATTCCATTATGAAATCGTCAAAAGAGACGTTTTAATCAAAACTGTTTTGTCGACATTTAACAAAAAAAGCCAACGAAAGATTCGGGTACGAGGAATATTGGAAAACCTGAGTCAGCAAAGATTAAAGCTTTTGAATATTTAAATTTGCTCGAACTTAGTTCTGATGTCACAAAACCGTAGAGGAAATTACTGGTTTTCAGGACAGCGGACATCCATAAACCTTTCTGACAGGCACTCAAAATATTCGGGTGAACGATGGCGCTAATTTGGGCGGGCATTTTAACGCGCGGCGTATGGCGTATAAATGTAGGCGAGAAGAAGGTATAGCGAGCGAAGGCGCTAACTCGGTCGACATGTTAATGTCAGGGTGGTTTTGTAGGGAAGATAGGGCATAGTTTATCATTTTTATATTTATTGTTTTACCTTAAGTATTCGAGTATTTAAATATTTTAATGCAAAATAGTGTGGTATCATTCTTTATATTGAATAACATGTTTAAGACATCATGCCATATATCTAACATATAACATCATATTACTATCATCTTTTCTACACAAAATTATATTAATGATGTTCTTTAAAATAGCTATTAATTTTAACATTTCTATCCTGCTACTTTGTGCCATCATAAACTATCAATTATGATGATTTTCTCATCATTTTGTTTTCCCTATCCTGATGGGACCCATATTTTGCTAGAACTCACAAACATGTGTAGCTTCCAAACATTGTGATGATTTGTTTTAATTCAAAAAATCAAAATCAAGTTGGAGATGAATTTGATGCCAACTTCATGAGGAATAAGTTGTTGAAGATTGAAAGCCAAAAATGAGGGATATACATAATTTCAATCACTTCATGGGGGACGAGCTGTACACAAATAATGATTTTATTAATGTGTGAATATTATAATTTCATATATATAGATTGTGAAGAGGAAGAGTATAATTTATGTGTAAACAAAATAGTTGTCATTTCCTATGCTAGTCTCCCAACCTCATTCTAGTGGAATGATGTAAGAAGAATGATATAGAAAACATTTCCATCAACTTGAACATTGTTTTGTTATGTTTTAGGTTTATGGTAATGTATCCTCATATAAACTACAAAGGAAAGGGTTTATCACTATCTACCAAAAAATTGTTATAGGGATTTCCTCAACAACTCTCTTGAGATGCTTTGCATTTTCAAAATATCTTCTTCTAGATACCATTGGAGATAACTTATATTATGCCTATATAACCCATCAAAATAATCACTTGCTTGTAAATATTTGGACATCTAGAGTTTTCATTTTATTTTTTCAATCATATTCTTTATTTCATAAAATCGTGAACTATATGAAAAATATGATGGGGGGATGTGCCCACCTATATTCTCCTTCAATCATTCAATAATTTCCTAAGAACCCTAATCGGATTGACCATCAACCTCACAAGGTGAGTCAATTCTCAATCAAGGAAGGCCTAGGAGAGGGTTCTTTAAGCTTTAAGGGGTTCACCATCAAGAAAAAGCTTGGAAAAGACAAATAAGCATTCAACTCACAACACCTAATAATGCAAGATAAATGAAGGATGCAAATGATGAAATAATACAAGTTAGGATATGTGTACTTGGGAAGTCTAGACATGTGACAAGGATTCTGGAAATGCAAAGAAGTTGCCAAAATATTCTATGGAGAACTAAGATGCCATTACTATCTTATTAGTCCCACTATTGTTTTTCAGGGCAGATGCAGAATCTTCAGATGTCAAAATGGATGTAAAAGAATTTCTGAAAAATACCCTCGGGAGGAATAAGACACCCTAGCTACTGTCTTAGTCTTGATCTAAATTTTTTAAATCTCCAAATGTGGTCCTAAGGCTTGATGTCTACACTTCCTTCTTCTCTAATCTCAGGTCTTGAAACTTCTGAATTTGGCCTATAGGTGAGTTTTTGTGAAGATGACAACTTTGCAATGCAACTTTGCAACTTTGCACTTCAAATTATCTTCAATTCTTCAACCTAAATCTATAATCACAAACATGCAATAGAGGAAAAACTTGTTGATTGTTAGTAAATGGGGGTCTACCTTGGTCAAACCCCTTGTTGGTAATAAAAGCTTGAAATAAAATAGAATAATGAAGGGAAATGATGAATGAACAACATGCTACGTTACAACTTACCAAACCCTTGTTATGAAATCTTGTGTGAAGTGGTTAGCTGGAATGTAAATCTTGAATCAAAGGAATGCTTGATAGATCTTGACTTGAATTGCTTGCTTGAATCAAAACCCTGCATCCCAAATGTTAGCTCAAAAACACACATGATGCAGGAATATCTTTGATATGATGCTTGAATCTTGATGATGGCTCCAAATTCTTGATGAAATGCTCTTGAATGCTCAATTTTCTATTAGGAATACTGTCACAAAAGACTTGGATGAAAATGAATGAATGAACCTTGTATTTATACTTATCCAAGCTTAATATCTTGGAATTACACCACAACAAGACGACATATGAATTCATTAATTAAAGTAGGCTAAATCTTGCCAAAATTTTAAATTAAATCCCAAAAATACCTTAAGGGAGAATAAGACACCCTAGGTGGTGTCTTAGTCCCAAGGCATGAAACTTAGGACAAAGACTCTAGAAAGGGGCCCATTTAAGGTGCACTTGAAATCAGGGTCCCAAGACCTTTGGGGGACAAATATGCCCTAGGTGGCATCTTAGTCCTAACCCAAAAATCAGGGACACATAGCCAGAATCATTAAATTATCATTTTCCCTTTAATGTTTTTTGAGATTAGCGAGAAAAAGATGTAGTTTATTAAGCTTGTGGATGCAAAATAGGACCAATTAAGACATAAATAAGGATAAAAAATCAAGGTGGGCCCAAACAAGTGTGAAAGTGTAAGGGTATGAATTTTCCTACACTACATTTAGCCCCCAGTTTAGTGAGAGGATGAATTTGTTTCAAACTCACACTAAAGTAGCCAACCACACAATCAAGAGGGTTTCCAATGTACAAATGCTAGTAGGATAGGATGACAATAACCAAGAGGGATCATCAAGCCCCTAGGCTCAAGATCTTATGATAAACCAACATAAGCACAAAGGAACACACTTGCCAATGATACATGAAGCCATAACCAGATCACAAGAATACACCATCAAAGGTAGGAAAAGGAAAACAAAAAAGGAAAAACAAAAATTCTATGAATCAATATTTGACTAGTCGTCCAATGTGTTGTGGAATAGGTCTAGGTTGTTTGTCTAAAACAAGGTTTACAAGTGGAACGCACAGTCCACTATGCAAACAAAATGCATGCTCACAAGAGCTAGTGAAGCTAGTTGTCCACTAGGTGAGCCTCAAAAGGTCCATATCAATGTCATACCCCCATGAATATGATAAGGATAAAATGAAAATGCATTCCCACAAGAGCTAGTGAAGCTATTTGTTCACTAGGTGAGCCCCAAGGGACCATATCAAAGCCATACCTCCATGACTTTAATAAGGTACAAAAATGCAATGCAACAAGAAAGAGTGATGTTCAAAGGGATTTTACTTAGTTCGTGCAAGGTCTCAATCTTAGGGAACATTGTGCATAATGTCTCCAAGAGAGGACAAGTCAAAGAAATATCATGCTCTTAGAGGAAATCAAACACAATCAAACCACCAAGAAAAGGATGCATCACAAGAAAAAGAAAATCACACATTGAAACATGAGTGTCGATATATGTTCCCACTTTAAAGTGGTTGCTAACACCATTACTATGAGAAATTTCTTTAAAGTAGAAGAAGACATGAGAGCTTATTCAAAAATCCCTATGCCAAGTCATATGTTTTCGATAAGCTACCTCATAAGAAGACAAGGGGTTGTCCCCAAAATACATAATTCAGTACATCGCATGCGAGCCAACTTAAGGCATGTCATCCACATCCCAAGATTTCTCTTATATATATGTGAAAGGTGGTCAACTAGCCAAAAGAGACAACAAAAAGTGACATACGAGGACAAGGTTACCTAACCCCTTGCCCCACTTAGTGCAAGATAAGGGTGAGCCAAATTGATTGATGAGATGCATGCTATAGTGAAAATTAGTATCAATTGGAGGAATTAGGTGATCCCACATAAGAAAGAGTACCAAACTCTTTAAGATGTTGGATTTTACTAATCAAAGCTTTGCATTCATTAGTAGAATGACCATGAACTCTATGATATGCACAAAATGAATTTCGTGATATGACCATGAACTCTAATAATTTCTGATTTTCTAAATATGTTTTTATTTTTCTTTTTGTTGTGTGGATTCCACTTGTGTAGTTGGTGTCAATGTTGCTAAAGGATTCTCCTTGTTTTTCTCAATGTTTAAACAATTTTTTGGTTCATGGTCAAATTCAAGTGTGTACACTTTGTTGTTCTAAATATACTTCATTTTATGATGAAGAGTGGAAGGCATCCCAGTCACTACATAAATTCGTTGTTTGCCTAAAAGGAGATTGTATGAAAGATCGTGAGGCATAACATGGATCAGTGTTTCTAATGTGGACTTCCCAGTTGTAATAGGCAAAGTGATCACACCAAGTGCTCATTTTCTGACATTGTCAAATCCCTCAATAGCTAAAGGTTTAGGTTGAATTTTTGATTTATTGATGCCAAGCCTATCTAAAAGGGTCACATTACACAAATTAAGGGGTGAGCCATTGTCAACAAGGGTTTACTTTATCCCTATTCTTTTATATTGAGCTATTATTGTGAAAGCTTCATTTTATTTTTGCACTTTCAAAGGAGGGAGCTCACTTTGGTGGAAACTAATATCAGCATTTATTCCTTGTATCAGGGTTGCTATGTCACTCAGTTGTGCATTAGAAGGGATACGAACTTGTTGTAAGGCAGTTTGAAGCATAGTGTGATAGGTGAATTTTGAATCAAGTCCAAGAGGATATCTTTGCAGGAGTATTCTTAAGTTCAAAAAATTATACTCCTTTCCACTTTGTGAAGGTGAACAAGGGGCACGAGGAAAGATAGGATTATGCAATGGAAGGGCATGTGCAGAATCATCATGGAAAAAATAGACCCTTAAGTGGCAAAAAAATTACAAAAATCAGAGTTAGGCAACTTGATGTAAAAATTTGAATAAGTTATCCTTATTATTTCAAAAATATGTAAGAATAGAATCTATAGAAAATTGAATATAGTTTCTAAACTACTAGGTTTATTTTAAAAAAAATCAATTTGGTGAAAAATTGAAAGTTGAATGTAGTAGTACTTAAATTTTAGGAAATTATAAGAAGTGGGTTTTATTAGACCACTCTAACCACAATAAAATGACAATTTTTTTTTAAGATTTTAGATATAAGTAGAGGACTCATGTTCTTATGCGATGCATTTTTTTTTAAAGTTTTTTCCAAGTAAATAATTTATAATGAATTTTTATTACAAATTTTAAAAAAAAAAATATAAAAGCTCATATGTCTAACCTTAACTTTGTCAAAACTTCATGAAATTCATTTTTTTAATCCCTATTGTGTAAAGAATAGAATGTGACACATGTTTTGATTCAAAAAATGTGATAAAATTTGAAAGCTATAGATTTTTTTCAATCAACCTATCAATCAAGACTTTAGTCATAATTCAAATAGAAAATCAATAATAATAATTTATTAAATTGAAAATAAAGTATAATTTATATTGGTGAAAATTTGAGACCCTCCTTTATAAACCCTTTCATTTCATTAATTTTGGGTAAAAAATATTATCATTAGCCATATACCCTACACATACCTATCATATCACCACTTTTTGGCCCATCATGATCTTGCACATACCCAGAAGGGATGTTGAAGGTGTTTGTCTTGATTGTAGATTGTTCCTAGTATTGTATGATATGAGAAATGGTATTGTAACTCATTTGTTAAATATTGTTCTTAGATGGTTTGAAGATAAGGATGGGTTTGTTTTGAACTTGTGGTTTTTGAGAGGGTGGATGAATGATATGTTTAGGCTCGAGAGAGTAATCCAAGGGTAATCGAATGTGCATAACCTCAAAAGACTTATTATTATTTTTATGATCTCTTAGTGAAGAGGAATCTAATATTACTTCATCATCTTCATCTAAGGAATTACTATTGTCAATGTTCTTAATTTCTTCCACTGTGATATCTTCCATGAGAGGATATTTTTTAGGAGAAGTACAAACTAGATTTTCATGACGATCAAGGATTGGTTCTTCTAGAATGACTGTTGTTGGTGGTTTTTCTAGTACACCTAAGGAATCCCTAAAGAGTGGCCAACTCCTATACTCAAGATTATTAAAATGAATGACCAACTGACAAGATTTAGTCGAAGACTGAAATATTCTACACTTTAGGCTCTATGGGACCCATGAGGGTGTTCCTAACATAATTCCATTTGACTATCTCAAAAAATGACATATCAAATCATAGACCGGTTCCTATGAACCTGGTAAATAACATAATTCACTCAAAGGTTGGCTAATCTTTAAGTAAATAACTATTAATTCACCAAGAACAAAGAAACACCTCACACACATGCCTCATGGTAAGTAAATTTTATAAGATTAATGTTCTAACCTTGAATCCATGATCTGGTACACTATTATTATCCTTCAAATAGAAAATACCTCAGAAAATAGATTAGTGTGTTTATCAATCGGGAAATGGAGTCACACATCTTACAATCAATTAACATAAATTCTTTAACTTTGATAATTCTAGAATATTTTCATAAGGCTTTGGATTTTGAAAACTCATTGTACTTAAGGTATCACTTCTTATCATATCTTTATAAATCCTCACAAATTCATGAACTCACTCAAGCATTTAATTGATTCCTTGAACCAAAGAAAAAATAAAAGCATGCATTCAAACAAAGTATTTGAAGATGAATAGAATATGCTTGCTATTTCATTCAAAATTTGCAAGATGATTTACAGAGGAGAGTATATGCCTTATGCGTAAGATTTGTTTCAATATCAGTAATTTCTATAAGACTACTTAAGATTTACATATGCACACCTTGAAAGCCAAGACAATTTGACTATTCTACCTATTGGAATTCTTTCTAATTTCAACCCTTAATGTATACTGGACCTAAAGATTCAAAATACTAGACCCTTGCAAATGACCCATGAATTCCCTTTTATAACACAAGGGACTAGACAATCTTCTAGCTCAAAATGCAATTATAATACAAATACATCATTTCAATACAATTTGTATTTCATTTTAAATTTCCCCACAATAGAATCTACAATCATTTGTCGAAAAAGGGAAGTAAAATATGTAATCATCAAAATGCACTTATACCAACAAAAGTTTCCTTTAACTATCAACATAACCCATCAACCCACATCCACAGTTAGCATAGTCATCATAAAAATCGATTTTAGTTGTCCATGTTCAGCATAAGACTTACCAACGTGAAAAAACAAGAACAACCCACATGTGATTTCATCTTCATGACAAAATTCCACAACCTTGAAAGCAATCTCATTACATAGAACTAGCACTTGAGCCATGGTACACACACTTGCTCCATGTTTTTGCAACAAGAGGAGGAGAAACCACAACTCCTTCATTCTTATCCTTGCCAGCCATTGAGTAGTCATGTCCACTTGGAGTCTTCACAACCATGGGAGGAACTGCGAGCACATCTTCCCCTAATGGAGCTGGTTAGTTCACAATTGCAAGATATTGTTGGTATCACAAATATTTTTTGGTCTAACTATTAGATGAGCTATCAGAGATAGCAATGGGAGAGTTCTTTTTGCCATAAGAACCTCAACCATATCAAATTTTCCTTTAAATTCTACTTGAAGGCCCAATAAATTCCTTTCCTTTTGCTCCAGTCACCTCTAAACTCATAGCTTGGCCCTTAAATCAGTGACTACTCTTATAACAATACATATAGATTCCTCGCCATGAGCATCCTTGTGAGTGTCATGTGTGTACTCTAAGTATTCACCACAAGACTTCTACAAATTGAATCAAGGAGACCTCCGCACTGGAACAAATGGAGCTCCAGAGTTACTCATCTTGCAGATCAAAGAACCTACACTTATAACCTTGGCTTCCTACACAAACTATAAAGACTCGACAACTTATTGTGATGGAAAAAATAATAACTCTCAACCTGTATTAATTGAATAATGTGACGATAACAATCATCAATGCTCAACAAAAACACATGCACAAAATGGTGGCAATTTGTTGTCGTGTGTATTGTCACCATTTAATTCCCAAGTGCATGGAAATATACATATCATGCTTCATGATTACCAACAATTAAGTCTCCACATCCACTAAGATCAATTTGATAGCTATGCTAAAGAGCCTACCATTAATGCTCGCTAGTTGCAAAATTGAATAGCTATCATGTGCTTGTTTGTCAATTTTGAATGTTAGTCGTTGATCCTCTGATGAGATGGTAGATCAAATAGCTCACATTGGGATGATTGAGTTTTAATTTCAATAATTCATTGCTCAATCATTTCCATCCAATAGCATTCATCCCAATTAGTAAAAATGTCACCCATCCATGGGTCTTTTCCACTTTATAAGCTAGTGAATTAATCCATGTGTCATGAAAACGCAACCCTCACAGTATTAACAAGTGTTCACCTTTTCTTTGTGAGACCATGGGGAATAGTGGAGATTGATTCCCATGCCTGATCTTCATCATCAATTTGGTAACATGGGCAGTAGGCATGATAGTGGAGACCGAACCCCACGATCGTACAAGAACACGCATCCTTATCTTGCTAACCTCACACTATGTAATGGGCAGGAACTTAACATCTATGAGCTAGCGTGGCATGGCTAGGATCACTTCCCACGATCATGAATCTCTAAACCTGCACATACAACAAGGTTAGCCATATGGTGATTTAACCCTCATGGATGAATGACTTAAGTCTAAGCCATTTAAGGGAGAAATATTAATGTTGACTATAGGAAAATATTAATGTCAGTGACAACTAGATTTCCGCCAATCTAGGTCAAAGGGGTCGGTGGCTAAATGGGTATGAGGGCACAAGTGACAACTTGGAAGACTGGCAACCAACAGGGCAAGTCAACATGAAATTAGAAGAACAAAGGGATTTCAAAGCAAAAACCCTATCCAAACCATGGGGACAAGGGCTTTATGTGTTGATTATGCCCATGGGTTACTCAAAATTTGCAAATTTTGGGGAGATCCATCAATGGCTCATGCTCAGGGATGTATAACCCTAGTGGGTATAGCGAGAATCCAAATCTCAAGTTGAAGCGGACCAAGATCGAATACCAAAGCCCAAGAGCTTTCCTTGAGAAAGCAAGCACACACAACAGAAAGAAAACACACCAAACCATATGTACAAAATTTATAGGACTATACAATGTATATTGTTACACATAATCCCCTTTTTAAATATTTGGCTTTAATCTATAAACTAGAGACCCCTGGCCTCCAAAATTTAGGGACAATTCTTTCCTTTATCAAAGACTTTGTCATGCTCTGCTGGCAGCAGATCAATATGAACATTGTGCAATTTTGGGCCATTAGCATCGTCACAATTGATACTATCCATTTTCTATGCTAAAATGTTGTCCCACTCATTTACCTTTTTCATCACAAGCTTATTAAATTGAATTGAGAAAATAAAACCTTCATACTCCATATAGTCATAAATTGTAGCATCACATTCTATTTTCTCATCAAATTTGAAAACCTCATAGGCACTCTGGCTCACACTTAGCCAATCCTTGAAAAGATCAAGGAAAACAAATATAGAATCAGACATACCTCGACTTGTCTTGTCACAAGTTTTGTCCTCATGGGATGAAAGAAGTTCCATAATCAGATCCATAAGGTAGGGATCATCTACAAAAAATTCAAATGCAGCTTCATACTGATTAACATCATAACTCTAGTTGTCCACATCTTTGAATTTCTCTTCACATGGGTCAAATAAACCTACAATATTAACATATTTTGTAGAATCATCAAATGGTTCTTTCTCCTTAATATAAAATGATGTTTCTTGAGTATCAATGCATTCATCCTTATTTTCTTTTTTCTCATCCAAGAGTGGACTTCCTTTTATGTTATGGTAAATATCATTATGTGGAACATGGGTGGATGACACTTCAACCACCGTTTCAAGCACATAACCAGATACCATAGGAGAATCATCATAATCATCTGCATCTCCCTCAATAACAATACTACATTCAAGGTTGTCATCATAGTCTTCAACTTGTTCATTATGTGCTTGTAGTTACCACATTTCAATATAAAAAAATCTGAATTACACTCTTGGTGTCTTCCAAGTGCAACTTGATCATCCACATGTTGGCTTATCAAATTATCAACATTTGTGCTACCAAATTCAAAGGAAAAGCCACATACCTCCATATCAACTTGGTTCTTCTTTGTACCTTCTTCAAGATATTCACCAATAGTGTTTGCCACAAATTTATTAGAATTTTCCTCAAAAATTGGATTGCTCCTACACCAGTAGGAATCATCATTTATGACCTCATCTTCTAGTGAAGATTCATCAAATAAGGGATTTTTCCACACCTACATGATTGTCACATGTACCCCTTCCTCCTCAATGTTAAGATCCCATTATCTTTGATCATTAGTGCATTCAAAGTCATTGTAATCACTTGAAGAGCAAAGAGAAACACTTTCAATATCTTCTTCATCATTTGCACTCATAACAATTGGTCCACATTTAGAAAATTCTTCACATGAAGAGAATTGCTCACTGCCGAGGAAATTCACCTCTTCAAGGCTATTAATATACCCCTTACTTGAAGCAAAATACTCCATCTCCATTTCATAAGAAGAATCATAATCAATAGAAGATTGAGCACACTCGATCTTATCCCTTTGATTCTTCATTTGTGTCATATAATTGAGATCAGATCCATCACCATCACTGATTGGTGCATCATTATTCTTGACTAAATCAACATGTAAGGTTTCACCCTATAACTCTTGTGTTTCTTCACAAATTATGACATCCCAAAGAAGGTAATTAGGTACTATTTCCTTATCCTCATACTCTATCTATTCATCTTCATCACTAATATATGAGCCTACATCTAGAGTACTTGTGATATAACAATAATCATCGACTAATTGTCCTCTTTCTAATGCAGTTTCTTGATCTGTCAACCTTAGCCAAGTTGATTCTCCTCACTATGGCAATCATTGCTCACATTCTGAGAAACAACAAGTGGCATATAACTGTGCTCAATGTCTTCCACAGTGCTTATCCAATCCACTACCTAATCAATACTTTGATGCTTCAAATTTCCAAGCCACTGGCTTAATCCTGATTTGTAGGCTTCACAAAAACAATCAATGCACATTAAGTCATTAGGTCTAACACTCTTTGGTATCTCCATCAGAACATCTAGGAATCTTGAAAACAAATCATATGGTGATTTTTTACATGTATTTTCATTTCATACAACCTTCTGATTAGAAATACTAAGTCATCACTTCCCAATCCTGGTTGATATGAGGTTGATGCTTGCTCATGTTATGCATCATGTGGATGTAATGCATATGTAACATCTAGGGCTCATTTTCCTAACAAACACTTTTATCTCCTGATTTGTTTGGCTCAAAAGTTTGAATTCTATTAGGGCCATTCATTCTAGAAATCACAAGTCCTTCATGATTGAGTACTTCAAATTTTTCTCAATATTCATAGCCTCTTGGTAACCTTGATGTAAGGTAGTAGGCTCTTTATCTCTCAACAAGAAGCCCATATTGCTATCAAATTCCCTAAATATACAACTAAAAATTCTATAGCATTGGCCTCATGAGCTCATGGATTTATCTTATGACCTTTGCAAATATAAGGTTGAAAGTAGGGATTAACTCTTCTTTATCCCTAGAAATCTCCATAAAAATTTCCTTGCAACACTTGGATTTATTCTTTCACCAAGTTGTTCCATGAAGACTGCCTTGAGTTCACTCCAACAATGTAGATAGCACACTGGTAAGAAAGAGAAATCTCTTGTGTCTCCTTTCAAGGATTAAACAAAGAGTTTCATAACCGCATCTTCAAAATCTATCTCATAATCTCCATCACATCAAAAATTCTTACACATGCTTACTTGCAAATTCTAACCTTTCACCACTGAACTTTGGTATTTTTTCCATGATCTTGGGTGGTACAATATTTGGGTAACCACAAATACTTTCAAAGTTGAGGGCCCTGTACCTACCAGTACTAAAATTTCCTTGGTGGGACAAGGACTGTTCACCTTGCATGCTTTTATCACTATTTACACTAGGTGGCATAAATTGACAACTCATCCTTAATTCTTGAAAATGAATTTAAGATCTACTATGCAATTATACAATATTACATCAATTCCTTTTGCAATTGTGATCCTAAGCCTCTAGCATGTATACTCCCTATAAATGCTACCTAAGATCTAATAATATAACATGCTCCTTTCATCATATTATTATCACTAATATTCCCTCATCTAGTGCTAATTCACCTATTAAGGGATCATTTAGATCTCAATCATGGGAAACTTATCCTAATTTACCCATAATATGCTCTAATTTCCTCAAATTCTATGAAAGTGCTTGGTATTTTGCAGTAGTTGACTATCCTTTGTCTTTAATACTATAGATCTGACCAATTGATGTGTTCTTTATCAGGTTCTTTGAGTTAGAGTCGCCACATCCTTTTAGAGGACTAAACCTCAAATAAGATGAAGTCTCTTCAAAAAATGAAACATGTTTTAGGCTATCTTCCACAGAAGAGTCACATTCGGATCCTTCAATCTTTGTTGTGCTCAAATTGTCTACCAAGTTCTAGAATCTATCACCATCTGAACAAGGCATTCAGATTCACATCACCATTTGACTCTATATTTTGTATGTACATTTGGAGAATGAGGTTTTCCCCAATAGAGTCACCATTTTGTTGGTGGTTTTTCCAATACACCTAAGGAATCCTTAAAGAGTATCCAACTCCTATACTCAAGATCCTTAAAATGAATGGCCAACTAACAAGATTCAATCAAAGATTGAAATCTTCTACACTTTAGGCTCTATGGGACCTACGAGGGTGTTCTTAATAGCATTCCATTTGACTATCTCAATAAATGACATATCAAATCACAAATCGGTTTCTATGAAGGGTAAATAACATAATTTACTCAAAGGTTGGATAATTTTTAAGTAAATAACTATTAACTCACTAGGAACAAAGAAATACCTCAAGCACATGCCTCATGGTAAGTAAATTTCAAGAGATTAATGTTCTAACCTTGAATCCATGATCTAGTTCACTATTATTATAGTTCAAATAGAAAATACCTCAACAAATAGATTAGTGTCTTTATCAATTGGGCAATGGAGTCATGCATCTTACAATCAGTTATACAAAAATTCTTTAACTCTGATATTTTGGAATATTTTCATAAGGCTTTGCAGTATGAAAACTCACTGTACTTAAGGAATCACTTCTTACCATATCCTTATAAATCCTCACAAATTCATGACCTCACTCAAGCATTTAATTGATTCCTTGAACCAAAGTAGAAATAATAACATGCATTCAAACAAAGTATTTGAAGATGAATAGAATATGCTTGATATTTCATTCAAAATTTGCAAGATGATTTACAGAGAAGAGTATATGCCTTATTCATTAGATTTTTTTTGATATCAATAATTTCTATAAGACTATTTAAGATTTACATATGCACAACTCAAAATCTGGGACAATTTGAATATTCTACCTACTAGAATTCTTTCTAATTTCAACCCTTTGCATATACTACACCTAAAGATTCAAAAGACCATATCCTTGCAAATGAGCCATGAATTCTCTTTTATAACACATGGGAGCAGACAAGCTTTTGGATTGAAATGAAATTACAATAAAGATACGTCATTTCAATAAAATTTGCATTTCATTTCAAAATTCCTCACAATAGAATTTGCAATCATTTGTCAAAAAAGGGAAGAAAAATATGTAACCATCAAAACATGTTAAAACTGCCAAAAGTATCCTTTACCTATCAGCATAAGCCATCAACCTACATCTGTGGTTAGCACATTCATCATAAAAACCAATTTTAGTTTCCCATGTTCAACATAAGACTTATCAACACCAAAAAATGAGAGCAGCCTACGCGTAATTTAATCTTCATGACAAAATTCCACAACCATGAAAGTAATCTAATTACATAGAACCAACACTAGAGCCATGGTACAAATGGTCGCTCTACATTTTTACAACTGGAGGAGGAGAAACCACAACTCCTTCATTCTTATCCTTGCCAGTCATTGAGTACTCATGTCCACTTGGAGTCTTCACAGCCATGAGAGGAACTGTGAGCACCTCTTCCTGTGATTGAGCCAGTTGACTCAAAATTGTGAGACATTGTTGATATCCCGAATCTATTTTGGTCTCACTAGTAGATGAGCTATCAGAGATAGCATTGGGAGAGTTCTATCTATGATAGGAACCTTGATCATATCAAATATTCCTTTGAATTCTTCTTGAGGTCCCAATAGCTTACTTTCCTTTTACTCTAGTCACCTCTAAACTTGCAACTTGGCCATTCAATCGATGACTACTCCTAGTAACAAAAAGTATAGACTCCTCGCCATTAGCATCCTTTTGTGTACCACGTGTGTTCTTTGAGTCTTCACCGCAAGACTTCTACAAATTGAGTTGAGGAGACCTCCACACTAGAATGAATGGAATGCCAGACTTACTCATCCTCAAGCTAGAACATCCTGCACTTATAACCTCAACTTCCTGCACAAACTGAAAAAGACTCGACAGTTGATTGCGATGGAAAAAATAACAACTCTCAACATATTTTTATTAAACAATGTGATGATAACAATTGTCAATTCTCAAAGAAAACACACGCATGAAATGGTGGAAATTTGTTGGAATGAGTATTGTCACTGTTTAATTCCCAAGTGCATGGAAATCTGCATATCATGCTTCATGATTACTAACAATTAAGTCTCCATATGCACGAAGATCAATTTGATCAAATGTTGTTGTAGAGAGCCTACCATTAATGCTCATTGGTTGCAAAAATAAATGGCTATCGCATGCTTGTTTGTCAATTTTGAATGTCACTCGTTGATCCTTTGATGAGATGGTATATCAAACTGCTCATATTGCCCATTGACTGGGTTTGAATTTCAACAATTCATTACTCAATCATTTCTAGCCAATAACATTCATCCCATTTGGAAAACATGTCACCCATCTTTAGGTCTTTCCCATTTCATAAGCTAGTGAATTAATCCACGTGTCATGAACTCACAGCTCTCATAGTCATTGACAAGTGTTCACCTTTTCTTTTTGACCCCGTGGGGAATGGCGGAGATTGATTCATGTGCCTAATCTTCATCATCAATTTGGTAACACGGGAAATAGGCATGATAGTGGAGATTGGCCCCCATGATCATACAAGGACACACATCCTTATCTCGCTAACCTTGTACTACATAACCGACTGTAACTTAACATCTACGTGCTGGAGGGGTACGACCAGGATCACTTCCCACAGTCACAAATCTCTAAACTTGCACATATGGCAAGTTTAGAATTAAAGAAGGGGCCATTTTTAGGCCAATGATGATTTAACCCTCACGAATGAATGACTTAACCCTACTTCATTTAAGGGTGAAATATTAAAGCTTGACTTTAGGAAAATACTAATGTCAGCAACAACTAGATGACCGGTGCTCTAGGCCAAAGGGGCAGGTGGCTGAATGGGTATGAGGGCTCAAGTGACAACTTGGAAGACTAGCAACTGACAAGGCAAGTCAACATGAAATTAGAAGAGCAAAGGGTTTTCAAACAAAAAACCTTATCCAAACCATGGGGACAAGGGCTTTAAATGTGATCATTTTTCCCATGGGCTACTCAAAAATTTCTAATTTTGGGGAGCTCCATCAACTTCATCACACATAAGGGAGATGTAAATTGTTGAATTTTCTTGTTCATCAATGATGTTGTTGTCTTGTTCAAGAATTTTTTCTCTAGGGGAGGAGTGGAAATCAAGATTTCCATTACTTTCACCAATTAGATCTTCTAAGATTAAAGTATCATCTTCACAACTAGAAGAAGAACAAATATGATTTCCATGATCGTATACAATTTCACTCCTTTGTTCCCTAATAGGATAGGTAGGAGAAGGATAACAAAGAGGGTTGTCATAGATCTTAAATTTTTTATCATCCAACACCAACATATCCTCACTTACACCTTGATCCTCTAGAACATTATCACAGGAGGTGAAGATGTTGGGAGATGAATGTAGACTAGTTGAAGTTTCAATGGTTATGTGGTCGTCATGATTACCTATGATTGTTTCTTCATGTTCATCAATTTCTTTTTCACTAAGAGAGGTAAGAGGAGAGAAACAACTAGGACTCTGAAAACTCTCATTGATTGGTTCTTCTAACACCAAAATATCTTCTTTGTAAATAAGAGAGATATTATGAGAAGAATGAATGTGATTATTAGAATTGACCAAGGATTGTCCAAGGGATATGAAATTTTTGTTAGCGTGCCTCAAAAGGTAAGATACTAACAATGTTTGACCAAAAATTGAAAGAACTTTAAACCATCTCATGCAATGCTTTAATAATGTAAACAATGTATATCCAAAGATGCAAAACATGTTTATGTAATGTATGCAAAACTTTAAGCATGCAAACAATGTGTATCCAAAAACTGAAAAGAACTTTTATAAAAATTCTTTAAATTTTATTAATGTAAACATTGTATATCCAAAAGTTAAAAGTACTTTTATCCATATTATGAAAAGTTTCTGAAATGTGAGCATTTTCAGATCTAATGATGCTTGTAATTGAAATGATTTAAAAAATGAGAGCCCTAAATTGATGTTTTTGACCTAGAGCATAAATTAGATATTCCTGAAACTTTCCACACTTATAGTATATGTTATCAAAAGGCTTAGGAAACACAGAAAAGTAGATTTAAACCTTGAAAATTGCAAGGGAAAAGTCAACAAGGACTAATGTGCTAGCAAGGGAATCTTGGTCCTCCAGAAGGAATTTGGAGGTTCCAAAAACTAGAAAAAAAATAGCAAACGACTTAGATAGGGTTCTGAGCCAAAAACCTACATAGGGACTAATACATCGGGAAGGGAGTTTTAGTCCCAGTAAGGGTTTTTCTCATAAAAATAGAAAACTTTGAGTTGTTTACAGTGTTGCCAAATTTCCTACCCAGGGACCTGATGTTTAGAAATAGAAAAGTGTGCAAATGAATGCAAGAGAAAGTACCTAGTGATAAGCAATTAAATGCAATGACAATGTTCCTAAATGTAATTAGGATGATTGACAATGCACTTTTCTATTTTTCAATGAGATAAAATGATGCAAGAAAGCAAAAATGCAACCTAGATATGCACTTTCACTAATGCAAGATGCAATGGAAGAATGAATACAACATAGATCTAGGACTTTAATAAACTCCAAATCAGAAAATGAATGCTCAAAAATGTCAAGTTCACCAAAATGAACTATATGAAAAATATGATGGGGGGATGTGCCCACCTATATTCTCCTTTGTTCATTCAATAATGTCCTAGGAAGCCTAATTGGATTGACCATCAACCTCACAAGATGAATCAATTCTCAATCAAGGAAGGCCTAAGAGGTGGTTCTTTATGCTTTAATGGGTTCACCGACAAGCAAAAGCTTGGAAAAGACAAATAAGCATTCAACTCACAAAACATAATAATGCAATGTAAATGCAAGATGCAAATGATGAAATAATGCAACAACAAGTTGGGATATGTGTACATTGGAAGTCCATAAATGTGACAAGAATTCTAGAAATGCAAAGAAATCAAAATATGTTATGGAGGACTAAGATTCCCTTACTGTCTTATTAGTCTCGTTGTTGTTTTTTGGGGCAACTATAGAATCTTTAGATGCTGGAATTGGATCTGAAATATTTTTTGAAAAATACCCTCGAGAGGACTAAGACACCTTAGCTACCATCTTAGTCTTGATCAAAATATTTGAAATCTTTAAATGTGGTCCCAAGGCTTGATTTTTCCACTTCCTTATTCTCTGGTCTCAGGTCCTAAAACTTTGAGATTTGGCCTATAGGTGACTTTTTGTGAATATGAAAACTTTGCAATGCAACTTTACAACTTTTCACTTCAAATGATCTCCAAGTCTTGAACGTAAATCTGCAATCACAAACATGCAAGAGAGGAAAAACTTGTTGATCGTTAGGAAATGGGATTTTTCCTTGGTCAAACCCCCTTTTGGTAATTAAACCTCAAAATGAAATAGAATAATGAAGGGAAATGATGAATGAACAACATGCAATGTTACAACTCACCAAACCCTTGTTATGAAATTTGCAAACTTTTGTGAAGTGACTAGCTAGAATGTAGATCTTGAATCGAAGGAATGCTTGATAGATCTTGACTTGAATTGCTTGCTTGAATCAAAACCCTACATCACAATTTTTAGCTCAAAAACAAAAATGATGCAAGAATATATTTGATATGAGGCTTGAATATTGATGATCACTCCAAATGCTTGATGAAATGCTCTTGAATGCTCAATTTTCTATTAGGAATGCTCTCACAAAAGACTTGGAGGAGAATGAATGAATGAACCTTGTATTTATACTTATCCACGCTTAATATCTCAAAATTACACCACAACAAGCTGACATATGAATTCATTAACTAAAGGAGGCTAAATCCTGGTTCAATTTGAAATTAAATCCTAAAAATACCTTAAGGGTGACTAAAACGCCCTAGGTGGCATCTTAGTCCCGAGGCATGAAACTTAGGGCATAGACTACAAAAAGGGTCCCAAGACCTTTGGGGGAAAAAGAATCCCTAGGTGGTGTCTTAGTCCTAACCAAAAAATGAGGAACACAGCCAAAATAATTAAACTATCATTTCCCCTTTGATGTTTGTCAAGATTAGCCAAAAAGATGTAGTTTATTAGGCTTGTGGATGAAAAATAGGACCAATTAAGACATAAATAAGGATAAACAAAGCAAGGAAGGCCCAAACAAGTGTGAAAATGCACTTGGGTATACATTAAATCCTATAATACAAATCACTATCTATTCTAGTTCATTAACAAATATAGTTTTTGTTTGAATTGTGAAACACACACAAAAGTGAGATCAAATAGAAAGAAAGAAAACCTTCCACACATGAGAGATACAAGAAATAATTTTCTATTTACTCAAAAATAAAAACTTACAAAATGAATTAATACTATCAGGGAGAGTGCTTATAAGAGCAAACCCCAAATGAAAAAATAGATTAGATCATGACAAGTGTCATCATCCTATATAATGAGGCATAATGATATAATAATAGCCTGATCTAATAAAAGGAAAAAAGGAACTCCTAAGTTTAGCTTAAGTGTATAAAGTGAAACTTAATTAATAAATAATTAAGTATTAATTAATTATCAGCTAATTAATCATTACTCTAACACCTCCCCTTAAGTGTAACATAGGGAGTAGCTAAAAAAACTCTAAAAGTGAATGCATAAAAAAGAAAATTATTCATGAATGGCTCCTAAAAAAAATGCCTATAGGGATACCCATGTACAAACAATCAAATATTTCATAATTGGAGAAAAGGAGAAAGCGTCATGGGAAAAACTCCTTTGCAAAAGAGATAAAGGGAAATGAAACACTAAGAATCCTCTATAATAATTTTTTAAAAAGAATAAGAACATAAATAAGCCACAAACAACTATCAAAACATAATAGGTATATTGTTGAAATGAGAAACTTCCTATTAAATATATAATGGTCAAGATCAAGAAGGAAAGAATCTACATGACTGGCCCCAATAACACTACTCAAACAATGATCAAATGGTAAACAAAGGAAAATTTCCGACAATAGAAGATACAAATTCCATATGAATTTGCATGAGTTACAAGAATCACACAACTCAACCATGCAACATGCAAGTAAAAAATACAAGTACCAATAGTCTTAAAAACTTTGATCGTATGAAAATGGAAGGTCACCTCCAAAAAATAGGAATGTAAGAGATTCTATATGGAGAATGTGAAAACTATGGCACACATGCATGAGGAAAGAATCAATAGGATTTGATGTTGTTATGGAGAAGACACTCAGTTGACAAAGGTGTGATGAAAAAACAATGCCATTACACAATCCCCCCATTACACTTTATAATATAGTGCCAGTACAAAAAGAAAATCCCCTCATGACACTTTATAATATAGTGTGAGTACAAAAGGACACAAAAAGGATGTGTTGAAATCCCAAAAAGAGATATACTAGAAGGACACTTCTATTTTAGTGTATCGATAATTAGAAAAGTGTATAAAAAAGATATTTGTAATGGAATAATAAGAACAAATATTGTAAGTACATGTAGAATAACCTAAAAAAATCATCTGATGTAAATAAAAAAATTTCAAGAGCCAAAACATCCAAGTAACTTACCATAAATTAAGGAAATACAAACAATTCAATAAAACATACCTAGAGAAAAATATTTAAAAAAATGCACAAATTGGAAGAGCTCTAAAATAATATTTAAGGCTACAATAATCATGAAAAATATAGAAATATTTCAAAATTTATGATCTCAAGAGTTAAAACAACACATTTGACTTAATGAGGCGATAAAATGAACCAACAACAGAATATGAGAAAAAAAATTGCATCATTGGATAGTGCTCAAAACTTAGTTTACATCAATATCTTGTTTTTAAAATTTCAATACTTGGGTGAAAAGTAAGCACAATTTTCACAATCTTCCTAAAATTACAAAAAAGAAAAACAAAAATCTTTTAAGTCCCCTTTTCATGGGTGTTGTGCATTGGTGGTCAGTGGTTGGAAACTTATAAGCCACTATTGGCTAATAGCCATATCTTTTCCATTGGTGGTCAACATATTGCAATGACCTAGTCGTGACAACTACTAAGGTCACTAGAGCTTAGAACTTTTATCAATATTATATGTTGAGCACTTCATGCATAAGCATTTAAAAAAAAATTATTTTGTTTTTGAAATAATCATATAATATGGCATCTACAAGGGCCTTACAAGCTTTCTACTATTTTGTTTTGTGTCAAAAGCTCTTGACAACAACTATGAGAAAATTTACTCTCAAAATTTGTTTGTTCAACCTCCTAAATGCAATGGTGAGATCAGTTTTTCTCTATAACACACCAAGAAAATGTCCAAGTCAAAACCTACAAAAAATATGAAAATATCATATTTGATGCTCCTATAACCCTAGTTGAAGAAAACCATCAAAATTAGAGAAGGTCTTGATGAATCCTAACTTTGATATATTTATTAAATTATAAAACAAACATAGAATGAAGATCAAATAGAATATAAGAGTTCACCTTCCATGAATGAGAGTTGTAAGAAACAATTTTCTATTTCCTTGAAAGGAGAAACTTAGAAAATGAATTAATACAATGAAGGAGATTTCTTATAAGAGAAAATATCAAATGAGAAAAAGGATTACATCATTATAATTATCTTGATCCTATGTTGACATAGATGAAAAAGACAATTCAATCTCTCCTATGAAATTTACAGCCAACATTGATTATTTTGACAATTCCATTTGTCAAATCAATTACTCAATTTAAAATGATGAAATAATTGGAGCAAAATTTAATTGATTTTAATACACCATCAAATTCAAACTCATTTTTGCATTCCATAGGAAATAAAGTTATACAGTCTACAAATAAGACATTTATTTACAACTTTATTACTCTTTGTTGTTCATATCCTCTCTCTCTCCTTACTCCACATTCATTTTATTAATTATTCTCTTATTTCCAATGTTTTTCTACTTCTCTTATCTATAGGATTATTAAACATTATGTGTGGGGAAATTTGAATTATTGTTCACCATCCCATGCCACGATCTACTCATTATATTGCATCTACACTTTTAATCAAATGATATAATTTTTAACTGTAGATTATAGCCAGTTGATATGGTTTGATTTATTCCTACTTCCCTTTGTTTCTTCACTCATTCATTGGTTGTCTTCATTATTTTCCTTCCATATAGTCCATTTACTTGTTCATAGTATCTTTTATCCTCACCTCATTCTCTTCAGAAACCTTCAAAAGAAAATTACCTCATTTCCTTTGTCACTACCACTCTTCAATGCACAGGTATTTCAGATTTTATTACCACTTCACATGGAACACCTCCCTTCAGTCTACACATTCTAATCTACTTTAAAAAATTTGTTCAAACATGTAGCCACTTTACAATTTTCTACGCCCCCTTTTACATTCTCATTTTTTTCTTCAACATAGTTCCCTCTATCTATGATGTGTGCCCCCCTATTTTTCATCTCTTTTGTTTGCTATTTTAGAATTTTAAATTGTTAATGACATGGCACAGTAGCCTCTCTGCTTTCCCTATGACTCCTCTCTTGGCTGCCCCTTCTTTCAATTTATTGTTTACTAATTATTTGTGTCCCATACTTACCATGGATCTTGGAATTCTATCACTCCAACTTGGTCTCTCTTTTCTTTTTCCTTTTTTTTGTCATCTTCATGTTGGGTGTCATATATCTAATTATTTAATTTTTATTGTGCTTATCACCAACAAAAGCAACATGATACAAAACATTTCAAGCATCTTAAACATCTTATGTAAGACCTCATTTATTCTAATGATATCCAAATTAGAGGTGTGAATGACCAAGGTAATAAGTTTGTTGATGATGAATAGAGTCCTATGGATACTAATGAACAAATTCCTATTGATACAATGATAGTAGTGGTTGACATCAAGCCTCGTAAATATAAAACCATTGACATTACTTTCTCTTTAGAATAAACAATGAAACATGCACCTAATGGTCCTCTTTACATAGCCTACATAATCAATAACAAGTCCACTCCTGTGATTTTGATTGATCCCATCTATGGAGAGAATGTGATCATAGAAGAACTCTTATATGTGCATGAACTTACTCAAGATAAATATGATAAAAAAAATGCATGATTTTTTTTCTCATGCTACGATGGGCTCGATCACACTCCCTTTACAAGTAGGGCTAAAGAAATCAAATGTATCATTCTCTATCATATCTAATTCAGACCAATTTCATGTGAAGTTAGGATACAAATGGCTTCACTCCATGAATGTGGTCCCACCTTTTGTCTATAAGTGAGCTTAAAGTTTCCAATTGACAATGAAATATTCATAGTGAGCCATAGTGGCTTTAGACCCCTATCTTCCCATGGAAATTTCTCCTTAGATTATTTTTGGCCTGAATTTATGGAACCTGTAAGACCCTGTGAAGACTTCCTTTTCTTATCCTACCAAAAATTCAAAGCAAAATGCATATCCAAGCTATCCTTTAAAAACTTTCCTTCGCCCATGATCAAACCTCCACACATTCTTGAACCTCCACCACTTAAAGAAAAAAATGTTAAAACTAATGTCCCTCCAACATAACAAGACCTAATCATGAAAAATCCCTTACCTATTTCCTACAAGAGACCTAGAGAAAACCAAACAAGTCTTAATCTACCTCCTAATAAAATTTATAAAGCCAAAGAGAAAGTGGATGAACAACCTTCCATGGTTTCTTCCCTACTTCCCTCACAAGAAGAAAAGGAACCTATGGTTGAAAAACCTGCTCCTACACAAACACAACTAGAAATATATAGTAAAAGAAACCACAATGCTAGAGAGTGTGGGAATAAGCCTCTTGCTATTGCTTGAAAGATGAATGACAAGAAGAACATTGAAAATCAAAACCCAAACTTCACAGAAGCAATAAAGGATGATCCTCCTCTTTTAATAGAACAAACATAATTCATGTCTCCAATACAACAAGGACCAACATCTTCTATGGATATTATTATTCATCCTCCTATTATGGTTAACTTGGATGACGATGAGGAAACAATTAAAATCGATGAGGAAGTGAATAATGAGTTGAATTTTTTATTTTCCACATCCATGAGCTTAAAAGATAACAACCATGGTGATCCTCCTAAACTGAGCAATCCACCATGTGTTGAACTGGGTGATTCTCCTTGTACAACACTTGATGTTTTCCCTCTCACTAGGGATCCACATTCTACATATACTAAACAAGACTGGGATGCAAATGACCTACTGGATGGTTCACTCACATGTGCTTTACTAGTATTTTCCTTTTCTTTTTCTTTTGTTTTTCTTTTTTTTCTCTTTTCATTTTTACTTGCATGTGTGTAACATGATCCCCCATGGTATTTTTTTGATGTCTCTCTCTATGTGAATTCCTATATTTGTACCTTCATTCTTCGATATGTCGTATACTTTTTCCTTTTCCTTGATCTTTTATCTTTGCTTTCCTTGTGTTTCCCTTTTTGGGATGATGCAAGGCATTAAGACTTTCATGTCTCCTTCATGTTGACCCAAAAGATTTTTCATTATCTTTTCTTTTCCTTTCATTGTCCTTTTTTTTATTGTGTTTTCCTTTCATGAATGATGCAAGGCATTGAGGCATTCATGTCTCCTTCATGTTGACCCAAAATATTTTTCATTATCTTTTCTTTGCCTTTCATTTTCCTTTTTTTGTCTCATGTTTTCTTTTTGGGGATGATGCAAGGCGTTGAGACACCCTACATCTCTTCCATGTTGACCCAAAAGTCTTTCTTCTCCTTTCATTTTTCTCTCTTTGTATCATTCTTCTAGTTCTATGTGTATTTGGGGAATAATGATAGTTCTGAGCTCTCGAATATTACTGCAGGAAAGATAGATACTAACCCTGAATACATAGATCCCTTATGTGTTCTAGTGTGCAACCCTCTTTTCCTTTTTTATCTTTTGGCTACTTTAAAGTAATTAATCACAGTATGGTGTTAGCAATTTCTTTAAAGTGAGGGCATACATTGGCATTATTTTGGCATGATTTCATTTGCATTTTTATTCCTTTTCATGCTCTTTGATGTGATTTTCTTATTTCATGTGACATGTTTTCCTCTTTGTGGTGACATTGGGAGTAATTTCCTTCAAGAGTGTGATCTATATTAGCATATTCCCCTTAGTGGTGATGTGATGCACTGCATCCCTTAAGTGGTGAATCTTTTATCCTTTAATTGGTCCTCTCTTGGAGACATTAGGAATGATGTCCCCTAAGAGTAAGATCTCACATGAAATAAGAAAAATCCCTTTAAGCATCCCTCTTTTTTGTTCCATTTTTATACCTTGTTAAAGTCATGGAGGTATGGATTTGATATGGTCCACTAGGGCTTACCTAGTGAACAACTAGCTTCACTAGCCATTGTGAGTGTTCACATTTTTACATTATTAAAGTCATGGAGGTATGGATTTGATATGGTCCCTTGGGGCTCACCTAGTGAACACCTAGCTTCACTAGCCCTTGTGATCATACATTTTTGTTCCTTACTAAATTCATGGAGGTATCGATTTGATATCCCCTAGGGCTCAACTGGTGAACACCTAGCTTCACTAGCCCTTGTGAGCATGCATTTTTGTACCTTATTAATGTCATGGAGGTATGGCTTTGATATGGTCCCTTTGGGATTCCCTAAAGGACACCTAGCTTCACTAGCCCTTGTGAGCATGCATTTTGTTTGCATAGTGGACAACTCATTCCACTTGTAAACCTTTTGGACAAATAGCCTCGACCATGTCCATTGTGTTGGATGGCGAATCAAAGCTTGATCCATTACAAATTTTCTTCTTTCTTTTTCCTTTTTCTTGTCTTTGATGGTGTATGTCTGTGATATGTTTATGGCTTCATATATCATCCACACATGTGTTCTTTTATGCATATGTTGGTTTTCCATAGGATCTTGATCTTGGGGGCCTAGCTACCCTCTTGATTATTGTCATCCTATCTTATTAGCATTTGTACATTTGAACCCCTCTTGATTGTGATGTTGGTTACTTTAGTGTGAGTTTGAAGCAAGTTCATCCTATTGTTAAAGTGGGGTTAAATATAGTGTAGTAAAATGTATACCCTTTGCATTTTCACAATTGTTTGGGCCCGCCTTGCTTTATTTATGCATCTTTATGGCTTAATTGGTCCTATTTTGTATCCACAAGCACTATGAATTATATCTTTTTCTTTTAATCTCGACATTCTCCAATGCATAAATGATAATTCAATGACTCCATCTGTGTGTCCCTAATTTTTGGTTCAGGACTAAAATGCCACCTAGGGCATCTTTGTCCCCCAAAGGTCTTGGGACCCTGCTTTTGAGGTATCTTAATTGGGCCCCTTTTTGGTGTTTTTTCCCCAAGTTTCATGGCTTGGAATTAAGACACCACCTAGGGCGTCTTAGTCCTCCTCGAGTCATTTTCAAGATTTAATTTCAAATACGGGTAGGATTTAGCCTCCTTTATTTAATGGATTGATATGTCAAGCTTGGTGTGATGTAATTTTAGGATATTAAGCATATACAAGTATAAGTACAAGGTTCATTCATTCATTTCAATCAAATTCTTTTGTGAGAGTATTCATAATAACAAATTGAGTTCACAAGAACATTCAAGAGAAGATCTATCAAGCATTCGGAGCCATTATCAAGATTCAAGCATCATATCAAAGAGTTTCTTGCATCATGTGTGTTGCGCTAACATTTGTGATGTAAGGTTTTGATTCAAGCAAGCAATTCAAGATCATTCATTTGTTTCAAGATCTATATCCATTGCAACCATTGCACACAAGTTTGTAGACTTTATAAGGGTTTGGTGAGTTGTAGAATTGCATGTTGTTCATTCACCATTTCCTTCATTATTTCTATTTCATTTCAATGTTTACTTACCAAAAAGGGTTTTGACCAAGGTAAACCCCCATTCACTAACAAACAACAAGTTTTTTCCATCTTACATATTTGTAATTACAGATCTATGTTGAAGTCTTGAAGATCAGTTGGAGTGCAAAGTTGTATTACAAAGTTGTCATCTTCACAAAAACTCACCTACAGGCTGAATTTAGAAGTTTTAGAACCTGATATTAGAAGGGAAGAAAGTATAGACCTTGGAGCTTAGGATCACATTTAGAGTTTACAAAAATTAAAAATGAGACTAATATGCCACCTTGGGCATCTTATTCCTACCAAGCATATTTTTCAGAGATTCCTTCAGATCCAGTTTTGACATCTGAAGACTCAATATCTACCTCAAAAAACAACGAGACTAGTATGCCATCTTGAGTGTCTTAGTCCTCCATAACACTTTCTGGTAGCTTCTTTGCATTTCCAGAATCCTTGCAAATCTCCAAAATTCCCAAGTACACATCTCCAGTTTCATAGTTTTCTATTGTATTTTTTTATCTTTCTAGGTCATTTAGCATTCATTTGAATATCATATTGTGTTTTCCAACATTTTCTTTTCCAAGTTTATACTTGGTGGTGAACCCCTTTAAAGCTGAAAGCACCCCCCCTCCTAGGTCCTCATTATGAATTGACTCACCTTGTGAGGTTGTTAGTCAATCCAATTGGGACTCCTAGAAGATCCTTGAGTGATTGGTTGCAAAAAGAGTGATATTCATATATCCATTTTTTCTATTAATCAACAAGATTGAACATAGAAAAACCACAACCCCTACCATTCCACCATGTGTTGAGAAAGTCCTTAAACAAAGGGCGGTATGTCCATATTAGTTCAAAATGGAAAGACCTCTTGGCCTTAGGAGGGGCATTCTACTATGGAAGCAACAAAGGATGGTCAGAGCCCATCCTAATAAGAGATGACAAGGAAACAAAGGAGAAATCCAAACTAGCGAACACCAAACAACGATCCATTCTGAGCTGGATAAGATTGTCCCCCACACGTTTATTAGACCAAGTTAAAGAACTTCCCTTAAAGTCCAAATCATTTAAACCACCATCATATAGGAAAGAGTTAAGGTCTAGCATGCTATCTGATACGTCCAAAATACCCCCTACTTCTTAGAGGGAAAAATGGGGGTATTGAAATCCCCCAACACAATCTAGATGTTATGTAGAAAAATATTCCTATATCCCAATAAATCCATAAAGGTTTTCCTTCTTAGAACCACATTATGAGTGAAAGTACGAAGTTGAGTCCACTTAACGTGGAAGTTTTAGCCTTAGAAAAAATCTTGAAATCGGGAAAAATGAATCGGGATCCTAATTATTAGCAATCGAGATCTCGTTTGGCTTCAAGGTCCAGATCCTAAAACTAAAATGGGATCTTATTTTTAAATTTGGGATCCCCATTTTTAAAATTTAGGATTTCGTTTTCCAAAACTTTCCACTTTTTAAAAATTTCCATTTATGGAAACTTTCAACTTTAAAATGGGATCCCATTTTTGAAAAGTTTCCTTTGAAACTTTTCAAACAAGATCCCGTTTTGAAAACTTTTCAAAAGAAGATCCCATTTAAAAACTTTCCATTTTTGGCAACTTTTCAAGATGCAATCCTATTTTGAAAATTTTCTATTTTTGGCAACATTTTGAAATGGGATCCCATTTTGCAAAACGGTATCCTGTTTCATCAAAGCATAAATTTTATTTTATTTTTTTTCTAAAACGAGATCCTATTTTCCCATTTTAGAATGAGATTCCATTTTTTAAAATATGAATTTTTGGTTGGGTTTGTGCTTTTTTTTTTAGTTCTAGAAAAGGCTTAGGGACCCGAACCTAAGCTTTGGACTTGTTTTGACCTATAATTTGAAGGTCATGTCAATGTAACAAAAAAATAGTGAGTTTAGGCATAAGTCTGAACACATTTTTTTAGTATAGATGAGATAATGTAGATTTCAAATATGTAAATTATTTTACAATTTGATTACTTTTTTTTATTTTTCAATTAATTATTTATAAAATTGGTCCATAAACTTGAAATATCAAGGTTTTTTAGTGTTTTAATAGATTTTATAAAAATAACTTTTTGAAGAATGAATTGTATAAAAGCGTACTATAGAAAATTCTTTTGAATTTGAAAAAAAAATAATAAATAATAAATTTAAGTCATCTAATGCGCACACGATGATTTTACAAAACAACAAATATGACCAATAAAATATTAACAAAAAAATAATTCAAAAAAATTACAAAAAAAATTCATGAGCATTCTTCAATGTGTTACAAGTCTTTTCCCAAAAGGATTTTGAAAAATATGATTATTTAGTTCAAAGTATGGATGACGTACACGTGCATGGTATGGTAAGAAAAAGTGACTTTGAAATAGTGGATTTTAGAAATTCCTATTGAAAATCAACTTGCATTATTTGGGTATTAAAATAAATTACATATTTGGAAACTAGACTCTGGGTACTACATTTTATGATTACTGACTTTTTTTAAGATTCCATCTCTAAGTGCTTTAAATTTTAAGGTCAAATGTGACAAATTCTAAATATCATGGAAAACACTTCCATTTTTTGGCCAAAAAGTGGACTCAACTTCTTGCACACACCATTACTAAAGGTGCATAGGCATTGGATAACACCCAATCAAGAAGGCCAAAGCAATGAGAGAACCTAACTGATAGGGTAGGGTTGGATGAGACACTCACTGTCCCATGCTCTGGGTGTCACCTTGGAAAACCCTTTGGTGTCACTCTCCACCTTCTTAACCTATAGGCCCTAGTGCTTACTAGGAACCCCTAGTTCTCCTGGCCAACCCTACTATCATCTGCATTCTCCTAACCAAGCCAATCTTGGTACCTTGCCACTATCTCACCCTTGGCCCTTACTCTTCCCTAAAGGCCACTTAACCTCCAAGCTTTACCAACTTGTTGCAGGGGTGTGAGTTGACTTCCATAGCTTTAAATCTATCCATCTAGGGTTTTGGGTCATCCAACATACTCCATTTCTCCATCACTTTCACCAAACCCTATTCTAGGGTTTAAAAAGGGCTAGTAGCCCTTGAGCCCCAATTAGGCCTCCTAACCTGAGAAAGTAGGCTTAATCTCCCAAATTCCCTGAAGAACATCACAAACTCCCTTCGGAGACCCTAGCTCATTCTCCAACCTCTCAGAGATTTTAGAGTTTATAGGCATTCACAGGTCATACACAGGCGTAACCCTTTGCTAGATTTAGGGCTTTTTAGGCCATTTCTTGACTAGGTAGTGATTTGTTTGCTTCTTTTACCCACCAAATGGATTGGTGAAGACTCTACCTCCCTGCCAAACCTTTGCAAGGAATCCTGCATGCACCACACACCTTGGGTTGCTAAGGGATTGACACCCCTTCAATGTTAGGGCTTGGTTTCCAATGTTCTTTCCTAGTCGGGCACAGTCAGCTCGCCTAGGGAAATATCTTCACCATGCTTCCTTGACACCTACTGACTTCTAAACCTAAGATATGTATAGGCATGGAGCTTAGCCTCATTCCCCCACAGACTATACACCCGGTACAGTGGAAAAGAGAGGTCTAAGACTCCATGATTAACAGCTAACCGGTCTGATCAACAATGAAAGAAACAAAACTAACAAAGAACAAAGCTAGGAAATGATAAGACAAACTAACTATAGAGAACAAAAAGCTTGGAAAGTAGATACCACATGTGCCACACACTTCTCAGTGCCTGGAACACTTCATTAACACATAAATAAACATTAAAAACCAGAAATTTTCAAGAAACTCATTGCTTTTACATATGATTAGTAAACTTCCCATAAGTTACAAAGTTTTCCCAACCAACCAACCCTCATTCCAGGTCGAGGGCCACCTTTTAAAGGTTCCCAAAGTAGTTACACTCCCTTGGTCAGACCTTCTAATGATCAAATAGCAAAAGTTCAAAAACCCGCTATGTTTTCCAACTTTTCCCAAATGTTGGCAACCTAAACCAAATGAGCAACTACACTCATCTAATCCATTCACCTCCTATTACACTGATCACAACAGATCAAGATTTATTCAAAAACAACAAAAACTAACAAAATGGTCAACATGACCTTGAAGTATCAAGACACAAAATTTCTTCCTAGGCTTCCAAAATTGCCTAGTGTTTCCCAATGTTGCCTTGGTGCTCCTACACCATTCTCCCCCTCTAAGCCCAAACACTAAGGAATGGAAGGAGAGACCAATGATAGGTCAATACCAAACTTATTGAACTAATCTTCTTGTACCCATGTAGCTTCTGATTCATGCTTGTTCTTCCACTTGATAAGGTGCTCCATGTACACCTTGTGTCTTGTAGCCTTCTTCACTCTTGACTCCAAGATCTGCTCTGCCTGAGGATTGTCTTGACTAGGTAAGGATACATTGCTGATGTCCTTGAAGATCTTCTAACTGTTCTGATCCACATCATTGACTGTCCCCTTATACTTGATCAAATTAGCTACATTGAACACTGGTGAGATTCCTAGATCGGTAGGTAACTCCACGTTATATGCATTCTGCCCATACTTGGCCAATACCTTGCATGGACCCACTCTCTTCATCTGTAGCTTGGTTGACATTCCATTCTGCAACCTTGACTTGTTAAGGTGGACCATAACATACTCCCCTACTTGAAATTGCACATCTTTCCTTGACATATCTTCCTTCTCTTTCAATTTTTGTGTAGCCTCGGTGACTGTTTTCTTCACCTGCTCCTAAATCTCCTTCATGGTCTGACTGAAGTCTTCTGCATGTCCACTTCTATGATCCATAGCTCCAAGATCTCTGAGCTCACATATGCCTCTTGGGTGCATCCCATACACAACTTCAAAAGGACTCTTCCCTGTGGTCCGGTTCACACTATCATTGTAAGCATACTCAGCTTGTGAGATAACCATATCCCATGTCTGTCCATACTCCTTGGTTAGACACCTTAGAAGATTACCTAGCACCCTGTTAACCACCTCTATTTGACCATCAGTCTGAGGATGGTAAGCTAATACAAAAGACAGATTTGTGCCCAATCTACTCCATAGAGTCTTCCAAAAATGACTCATGAACTTCACATCCCTTTCTGAAACAATGCTTAAAGGCAAGCCATGGATCCTTACAACCTCCTTGAAGAATAGATGAGCTATGTAGCTAGCATCATGAGTAGTTTTGCAAGGAATGAAATGACTCATCTTGCTAAATCTGTCTACTACTACATAAACACTGTCAAAACCAGTCTTGGTCTTAGGAAGGCCTACCACAAAATCCATGCTCACACACTCCCATGGTCTGTTAGGAATGGGTAGGGGTTGGTATAAACCAACATTACTAGCTCCTCCCTTAGCTTTCATACACACAACACATTGTTCCACATACTTTCTAACATATCTTACCAACTTAGGCCAGTAATAGAATCTTTGCACTAGTTCTAAAGTCTTATTGATACCAAAATGTCCACTAAGATTGCCATTATGCTTTTCCTGAATCAGATTTTCCCTCATTGACCCTCTTGGAACACATAACTGATTTCCCTTAAACAATAACCCACTTTGCAATGTATACTCAGAGTATTGGCTATGGAAATGGTTCTCAAAGTTAGAACATACCTTATAGACCTCTAAAAATTCTTCATCTTCTCCATAGAGATCCTTGAAACTCTCTATGCCAATGCTCTTGATATGTATCTCTTGCACTATCAACAATCTCCTGCTTAGTGCATCTGCTACTTTGTTTAGCTGTCCCTTCTTGTGCTTGATGGTGAAGGTAAAAGCTTGGATGTATTCCATCCATTTCAAATTCCTATTACTCAACTTCTCTTGAGTGTTGATAAAACTCAGTGCCTGATTGTCAGTAAAGACTACAAACTCCTTGGGTAGAAGGTAATGCCTCCACTTTCTAAGTGACTAAACCAAAGCATAAAGTTCTAAGTCATAGGTTGAATGATTCTTCTTTGCTTCATTGAGCTTCTCACTAAATAAGGCTATAGGCCTGCCCTCTTGACTTAGCACTCCTCCTACTACCACTCCACTTGCATCACATTCAACAGTGAACAATTTGTCAAAACTAGGTAATAAAAGAGTAGGTTGAGTTGCCACTTCTTGTTTCAGTTTCTCAAACCCTTTCTCAGCTTCTTGAGTCCACACAAACTTAGGTTTTAAACCTCCTTTGATTGTATCTAGGACCGGTGCACATATACCACTAAAGTTCCTTATGAATTTTCTATAAAATTGGGCTAATCCATGAAAACTTCTTACCTCAGTCCCTGTGGTTGGTGTAGACCAGTTTAGGGTGGCTTCCACCTTGCTTGGATCCATCTTCAATGATCCTTTGGACACTACAAAACCCAAATAGACTAGCTCTTGCTTAAAGAACTCACATTTCTCTAGATTGATTGCCAATTTTTCTTCTTGCAACCTTCTAAGAGGGTATGTGCAGGATCATCATGGAAAAAACAGGCCCTTAAGTGGCAAAAAATTTAGAAAAATCAGTGTTAGGCAACTTGACATAAAAATTTGAATAAGTTATCTATATTATTTCAAAAATATGTAACAATAGGATCTGTAGAAAATTGAATTTAGTTTCTAAGCTACTAGGTTTATTTAAAAATAAATAAAATCTATTTGGTGAAAATTTGAAATTTCAATGCAGTAGTACTTAAATTTCAGGAAAAAAATAAGAAGTAGGTGTCTGTCTAACCACCCTAACCATAATAAAATGATACTATTTTTTTATAAGATTTTATATATAAGTAGAGGACTCATGTACGGATGTGATACATATTTTTTTGTAATTTTTTTCCAAGTAAATAATTAATTATGAATTTTTTATTACAACTTTTCAAAAATATAAAAACTTGTATGTCTGACCACCTTAACTTGGTCAAAAATTCATGAAATTTAATTTTTCTTTTTTTACTCCCATAGTATGTGAAGCATAGAATGTGACGCATGTCTCAGATTTGAAAAATGTGATACCATTTGAAAGTTATAGATGTTTTTCAATCAGCCTATCGATTAGGACTTTAGTCGTAATTCTAATAGAAAATGAATAATAGTTATTTATTAAATTCAAATTAAAGTATAATTTATATTGGTGGAAAGCTGAGAATCTCCTCTAAAAACCCTTTCTGTTTCATCAAATTTGGGTAAAAATAAAGTCGTCAGCCACATACCCTACAAATACCTATAATATTGCCACTTTTTGGCCCATCATGATCCTGCACATACCCAAGATCCAACTCCACATGTTTCAAATGCTCTTCTGCTATCTTGATGTATATGAGGATGTCATCAAGGTATTCCACCACAAATATCCCTATAAAATCCTTGATTACTTCATTCATGAGCCTCATGAATGTGCTAAGGGCATTAGAGAGGCCAAATGGCATAACTCTCCATTCATATAACCCATCATTTGTCTTAAAAGTTGTCTTCCACTCATCACCATCCTTAATTATGATTTGATGGTATCCACTCTTGAGATCCAACTTAGTGAAGTACTGAGCTCCTCCAAGACAATCCATTAAATCTTCAATCCTAGGGATAGGGAATCTATGTCTGATTGTAATTCTATTTATAGCTCTATAGTATGTGCAAAGTCTCCACTTACCTCCTTTCTTTGTTGCTAAGACCACCGGTACTGCACATGGGCTGATGCTCTTCTGAATCAATCCTTGTTCTAACAATTCTTGCACTTGTCTAGCTACCTCTAGATTCTAATCTGGGGTAAGCTTGTATGCTACTTTGTTAGGTAATGAAGCTCCAGGTATGAAGTCAATTTGATGACTTATGGCTCTCTTTGGTGGTAGAGTTGCAGGTGTACCATCACTAACTATGCTATTGTACCTTTCAAGCAATTCTAGACTGCTTCTGGTAGGACTGGATTTTCAGCCTAATCTTCCTCTTTAGGTTGTAACACAACCACACATCCTTCACTCCCTTGATGTAGGTTGTTAAGGAACTCTTTACCACTGCTCAATATGATGTTTGGTGTCTTTGACTGTCCTTCTTCCTCTTCTAACAATGACTACAACTTAAATGTCTTCCCATCCTTCTTGAAAGAAATGGTGTTCTCTTTTCCATCATATATGACACCTCTGTCATATTGCCATGGTCTTCCCAATAGTAGATGGCATGCATCCATGGGTAAAACATCACAAACTAACTTGTCCTTGTACCCTCCAATGGAAAAATCCATCGTTACTTGCTCATTCACTAAAACACTCTGTCCCTTGTTTAGCCATGTGACCTTGTAGGGGTTAGTATGGGGCACCTTCTCCAATTTCAGTTTCATTACTGCCTCCTCTGAGATGATGTTGTATGTTGAACCTTAATCTACTATGACCTTGCACACTTTTCCAAGTATCTTGCATCTTACTCTAAATAGAGCTCTCCTTTGTTTTGGTTCTTCCTTGACCGGATGTCTGATTAGGACTCTGTTAAACATCAGATTCTCTCCTACCTCAGATTCAATGTGACTGACCTTAGATGACTTAGGACTCATGGTGTCCTCTTGTGCATAAGCCACTCTCTTCTCATTGCTTGATGAAGATTCTTTTTCCGGGCACCTATAAGCAGGGTGTCCAACTTGACCACAATGGTAGCACTTCATATTTGCAAAGTATGAATTGCTCCTGCCTGCTCCTCTTCCTCTGTTTGAACCTCCTTGAGGTCCTCTACCTCTGTTATATCCTCCTCTAGAAGATGTTTCTCCTCCATGCTCTGTGAGTTTAGACTCTCCTTGGTTTCTTTGGTCATTGCCTCTTCCTTGGTAGCCACCACGCTGTCCTCTTTGATCTCTTTGATCTCTGCCTTTGCCTCTGCCCTTAGAAGCCTGATCTTGCTTCCTCTTGTTCCTTTCCTCAATCTTGATAGCCAATTGGTAACATTGATGTACTGTCTTAGGACTTAAAAGAGCCATCTCTTCTTGGATGTTCCATTTCAAACCGTTAAGGTATCTAGCTACCTTAAGACTTTCATCCTCTATAACATTGGACCTCATACAAAGTTCTTGAAACTCCTTAGTGTAAGTATTCACATCTTGGTCTTTCTGCCTTAAGCTTTCTCTCTTCTTGTGTAATTGAATCTCATAGTCATCTGGCATATATGTTCTCTTACTTTGGCAACCATTCCCTTCCAAGTTGATATAGGTCACTTGCCTTCCTTTTCCCTCTCTGTTTGAATGAATTTCAACCAAGTCAAGGCAGATCCTCTTAGTCTTGATTTGGCCACCTTTACCTTCTATGCTTCAGTGACTCCATCACACTCAAAATGGTTTTCCATTCCCTCTATCCAGTCCATGACTAGATCAACTTCCATTTTTCCACTAAATAGTAGTATGCCTTCAAGTGCTTTTCCACTCAAGGCCTTCAATGCTTTCAAGAAAGGTTCTTCTTTCAGAACAGGGTCAGGTTCAGGGGTCTTGTCTTCCTCTGCAACCTCTTCTTTCTTTGGTATCCTTCCTTCAAACTATGCATCATTCAATGCTTGCTCAAGTTGGTCTATCCTCTCCTTCAATAGCCTATTTTCTTCTTCCTGCCCTTCAACCATCTTGGCCAATTGTGCATTTGTCACCATGATGAAGGAATCACTGAACTCAACCTCCGACATATATTATGCTATCCCAAATCTTTAACTTGCTCTGATACCAATCTAATAGGGTAGGATTGGATGAGACACTCACTGTCCCATGCTTTGGGTGTCACCTTGGAAAACCCTTTGGTGTCACTCTCCACCTTCTTAACCTATAGGCCCTAGTGCTTACTAGGCACCCCTGGTTCTCCTGGCCAACCCTACTGTCATATGCATTCTCCTAACCAAGCCAATCTTGGTGCCTTGCCACTATCTCACCCTTGGCCCTTACTCTTCCCTAAAGGCCACTTAACCTCCAAGCTTTACCAACTTGTTGCAGGGGTGTGTTTTGACTTCCATAGCTTTAAATCTATCCATCTAGGGTTCCTGGTCATCCAACATACTCCATTTCTCCATCGCTTTCACCAAACCCTATTCTAGGGTTTAAAAAGGGCTAGTAGCCCTTGAGCCCCAATTAAGCCTCCTAACTCGAGAAAGTAGGCTTAATCTCCCAAATTCCCTGAAGAACATCACAAACTCCCTTCGGAGACCCTAGCTCATTTTCCAACCTCTCAAAGATTTTAGAGGTTATAGGCCTTCACAGGCCGTACATAGGCGTAACCCTTACTTTGCTAGATTTAGGGCTTTTTAGGCCATTTCTTGACTAGGCAGTGATATGTTTGCTTCTTTTACCCACCAAATGGATTGGTGAAGACTCTGCCTCCCTGCCAAACCTTTGCAAGGACTCCTACATCCATCACACACCTTGGGTTGCTAAGGGATTGACACCCCTGCAACATTAGGGCTTGGTTTCCACTATTCTTTCCTAGTCGGGCACAGTCAGCTCACCTAGGGAAAGATCTTCACCATGCTTCCTTGACATGTACTGACTTATAAACCTAAGATATGTACAGGCATGGAGCTTAGCCTCATTCCCCCATAGACTATACACCAGGTATAGTGGAAAAGAGAGGTCTAAGACTCCATGATTAATAGCTAACCGGTTTGATCAACAATGAAAGAAACAAAACTAACAAAGAACAAAGCTAGGAAACGATAAGACAAACTAACTACAGAGCACACAAAGCTTGGAAAGTAGATACCACATGTGCCACACACTTCTCAGTGCCTGGAACACTTCATTAACAAACAAATAAACACTAAAAACCAGAAAATTTCAAGAAACTCATTACTTTTCCATATGATCAATAAACTTCCCAAAAGTTACAAAGTTTTCCCAACCAACCACCCAACCCTCATTCTAGGTCGAGGGCCATCTTTTAAAGGTTCCCAAAGTAGTTACACTCCCTTGGTCAGACCTTCTAATGATCAAATAGAAAAATTTCAAAAACCTGATGTGTTTTCCAACTTTTCCCAAATGTTGGCAACCTAAACCAAACGAGCAACTACGCTCATCTAATCCTTTCACCTCTTATTACATTGATGACAACAGATCAAGATTTATTTGAAAACAACAAAAACTAACAAAATGGTCAACATGACCTTGAAGTATCAAGACATAAAATTTCTTCCTAGGCTTCCAAAATTGCCTAGTGTTTCCCAATGTTGCCTTGGTGCTCCTGCACCACTAACATTAAGAAAAAAATTATCCTTAAAAATTAGAGATCCTTTGAGAAAGGGTTTCCACATCATGTCAATCCCACTAGATGCCCCAATCACATCCATCGCCAAATACTAGGCATTTGGCCAGATGAACTTGCAAGATTTATCAAACTCATTAGTAGTCATTTTAGTTTCTTGCAATTAAGGAGGATGTTCAGCTTGAACTCTTTAATGAAATCTCTGACAATATGCTTCTTGTGAAGGTTGTTGAGCCCTTGGATATTCCAAGAGAGGATCAAAATTTCTTATTGCATGTAGAGCCAACATTCTCCAAAGTAGTATGATTTCCATTCACAATGTCTGTTATCATGTTCTTCTATCTGGTGGCATTACCAAGCTTCCTTCCAACCTCAACAACAATCCCCACATCAGCTAACTTGCGAGGGCTAGTCGGCTTTGAAGGACTGAGCATACCCACCTTGTCTACAACCATAAGAGAAGGGAGAAGAACATAAGGAATAACCAGAGAAACCACCGCATCAGTAGTCTCCTCAGAAGCAACCACTAAATTCAACCCTAGGTCACCACTTGGCAGGGTGGGCAAAAATAGAGCAACATCCTCCAAACAATCATCAAGCAAAGGGGAGTCTAAGTGGAAACCCTGGTCTGTCGAGAGAGACCAAGGGAGGGAAGGGGGCACCATGACCTGGGTAGAAAGATCCAGCTAAACGTGCATAGGAACCAAAGGAGGATGAGGGGGCAGAAACATAGGGAGAGCAATCTCATAGGATGCGAGAACAGGTAGCATAGGGTGTAACTAAGGTGCTAGTGAGGACACCATAGGCATTGAAACAAAGCAACCAACATCAAGATGAATAGAAGGGGGAACTGCAGACTTTGCTTTACCTAAAGAGGTTTTAAGTAAGCCTTTGGGGCGAGCATTGCATAGATGGCCAACAAGTAGAACAATTTTGACAAAACAAAGTAGATTTTTCATATTCAATGGCTTGAGACCACTTACCAAGCCTATATTTCAGTATTACCGAGGTCAAGAGCACCTTATTCTATTCAATGCTGATGTAAAACTGAGCAAACACCAGCTTGGTACATTCCTTAGTAACATAGTCTAGAGAAAGGAAGTTGCTAAAAGATTTGGCCACTCCAACAATAATTTTTTCATCCCAAAACTCTAAAGGGAGGCTAGGTAACCAAACACAAGTTGGGAGTGAGCCGCCAAATGGGTAGCAGTATCAAAGCCCAGTTTCCATTTGCACAGAGCAAGACTCTGTTTTCCAAAGAACCAAGGGTCACTAGTGAGGGTAGACACACAATCCTCATGAAGAGAGAAGATGAAGCAAAATAAACTTTTCAGAAGGGCTGAAATACTAAAGGATCCCATGACCACCCATTGGGAAGAAGCCCACTTGTGAGTAGTCTCAATATAAGGCCTCATTCCCACAAATCTACCAATAGGACAATTTTCCATCTTGGCTATCGAATGATCCAAAGGGGTCGTTGATTTTTATAATGGTACCCTCCTTCGAATGAAGCATTCGAACCTCATCGACCCCGATCACACAATTCTTTCTAGTTAAGCGGTGTGGGTACCTTTTCCTAGACAGACGGGACATGAGTAGACTCAAAAGGCCTGTGAGTGCCATTAGGAGCCCCACCCTACCTATCAAAAGTGCCAGAATCATCTCGCCGAGAACCAGGAGATTCTTTCCCAGCACCATTAGCCTACGCACCCCACTCATTTAAAAAAACTCCTCTCCTATTAGCCTTCCAAGTTATTATCTTGATTGGTCTTCAATTAAAGAGTTAAGAAGCTTTACACCCTTTGAGATACAATGTATTGAGTTAAAGTTTGAGAATTGTGGGTTTTATAGTTGCATGAGGATGTTGGAGGATTTTGTCCACCTCATGGATATGTCCATTTTACCTTAGATTTCCCGATTCTCTAAGATACCCACATAAACTCAATTTAATGCTTCAGATTTTGTCATGTGCATACATCGGCGAAAGTTCTCATTACAATCATTTTGCAAATCAGAAATTGTTTAACCATGTCGGCCTTGCGTTTTGAGGAAAGTGGGTTTGATATAAATAAATGGCTATCAGCTGACATATAGACTCCCTAGTTAATGAGTTGTGGGCTCGCCATGGAGCCGGTTGGAGGGGTAAATACTATGGCATTCCGATGTACGTCTTAGACCTAAATTATGTTGTCATATAGGATTGTGTCTGAAATCCTGCTTAAGTTTTGATGCCATGTGAAAACTTAAAAGGGTTTTACACAAGCAAACCATTCCAGGGTTTTGTTTGAAGTAATAATGCTCTTTAAAACTCTCGAACGCTTCATCAAGCCGAATCATGGTGCTAAATGTCCATTTTTTATTATACAGGTTTTAACCATGGTCATAATTCACCCAATTTATCCCAAAATTTCCTTTTGTCTTCAGCTTTGACGAAATTCAAATTTTCAGTCATCGGATAAGTTTTTTTCTTCTTAAGGATTGGCAGGTATATGATGGGGATATGGGTATATTATGAAGACTTTTCACTTTCTGTCGGCGTCTTACAAAATTTCTAATTTGCACCGAACTCTTCCGAAACCTTCGTTAAATTGACCACTCCTGTCACCTTGGAAGATGGCGCAAATTCGACCATTATAATATGGATATATCTCTTTGTCTATCATATTCCGCGACATCCCTCTTATCCATTAGGGCCCACCTCATTCGTTTGCCCCTTTAAAACCTCACAAAGTTGAGTACTCTGCCATATCATATTCTCCATATCATATTCTCCTTTGAGTCTCCACTTACTTTACGTCATCACCTCGCAATCATCGGTTTGGAAAACTTCACTTCGGCGCTACTTTCCTTACGTTGTGGATATGTCCCTTTTTCCCGATAGCGTCCGACCATGGCCTTTTCACCCTCACGTTCTCGCCTACATCCATTACACCTTCAACATGATCACAAAACTCTTTTTCGGTGGAAAAGTTGAGGATGTGAAGACGTCTCTTCCTCTTTTAGATTCCCGCTATGTCCCATTGACTACAAGATTCCTGAAATTTTCACAACCTTCAATTCGAGGGAGCATACAAAACTATAATTTTAGCTGGAATTTACCATCATCTTCGATACATGCCTAAAGTGTTTGAACCTCTGCTACAACCATAAACATTTTGAAAACCCAGGGTATCCACTGCCCCCTCCATATTCTATCCGCTTCCAAATCTCTGCAATATCTATACCTCGAAACCTTCTACTGAGCTTCCGTCCCACTCGTCTCTATTTGGGAGAATCCGCCCATACTCCGGATATGTCCTTTGTGGCTTTAAACTATTTCATTTTTTCGCCTTGTGGGATTTTAATTCCTATTCATACATGTCCTATTTATTCAAAACCTTTCGCCACCTCTTGTATTCCGACCACATCCGCTCATTCCTCTCACTTAATCGAGATTTTATAATTCCCGGGGATTTTACTCTCGTCTGAACAAGTCCTATGTGTCTTTGTATTTCCGCCGTAGTCTAGTACCTCTTGCATCCCTATCCATATCCTATCACCTCCATTGATTCGTAGAGCTCCATTACTGGAGGAGTGACTATGCTTCGAGCAATGTCTTGCAAGACCCGCAAATCCCACCTTGGCATCATCTTATTTGCACATTGGATTTCCGCCACTTCCTTAATGCACCTGTTGTCCTCCAAATCCATATGGCCATTGGATTTCCGCCAATTGGATAAGGTTCTACAATTAAGGCTTGAGCATTTGTCAAAGGAGTTGAAGCTCTTGAGACCTGAAACCCCTACATGCCATTGACCCTAGGAAACTTTAAGATCTGAATGTTTGTTGAATCATTTAATTAAAATCGTTTTTCCTTATATTAATTGTTTTTCCAAGGTAAATTATGGTATCCACTTGTTGGATATAAAATCTCAACGTTAATTGAAAATTTGGATTTAATTTTCTTTTTAGATTAATATGTCAATTATTTTGTTATATTAAAATGGTTTAAAATGTTAAATAGAGAGTTTGTATGGGTGGTGTGTTGGAATTAATTATTGATCTGAAGGGATTTTCGATTGTGTCAATTGCTTTTCTAATCTACATGAAGGTGACTTGTGATGTTAAGATCTTGTTGGACATAAACCTCACATTAAAGAGAAGTCAAAATACATTCTTGAGGATTGTTAGAAATGACTAACATCTTTTTTTATGTGAATTGTCACTTCATTGCATTTAAATGGTAATGTTTGGTATGATTATTTTTGTGCATGATTAATTGTTCCACAAAGTTATTTATTATTATTTTTCATGTAGTCATCATGTTATGAATTTGACCAACTCTAAGAGGCTTGAATGTCAATTATTTTCCTCAAAAAGTGTGTCACACTTATTTAGATTAATTGATTGGTGTGAACATGATGTTCCATATATGTTCACATTGATAATTACACTAGATCTCTATATGCTGCTATGTACAAATGATTTTGTGTCTCCAAGGAGCCAAGAAGGTTTTGTTTATTTTTTTCCAAGACAAAGGTGTAATAGATATTATCTTGATATGGATGATTTTTAAATATATTAGTTGGATATGGATGAAGAATATTAAGTATGCTCCAATCATTTAATGCCATTGTAATCTTGATCTTTGGTGTTGGATTAATCTCCACCATTTCCTTATGTATAAAAGGAATTCTTAAATATCTAACATGAAGGGGTTGATTTATTTGGATCTAGAGTGGATTAGATTGATTAGAATAGTTATTAGGAAGTTATTTGGATCAAGAATTATTGAGCTTGAATATTTTAAACTTAATAAAAGAAGAAGAATTATTTTGGTGTTCTCTTGAAGCTTCTATAGTTTGCATCAATCCTCTTCAATATTAGATAAAGTTCAATTGAACTAATGATAATATGATTAGATATTCCATGGAACTCCTATCCATATTATTTCTAATTTCTTGATTGTAACTTTCTTTCCATTGTTACTTTTGAACTTAGTTTGAATCAAGTTTGATAATCGAGTCTAATTAAGCTACTTTAGATCTAGATGTATGAACAATTTTTCATGGTTTTTTTTTTTTCTTTGATTATTGCACTACCTATGTTGCATTCTACGTTAATATAATCAAGTAGGAATTGTTTATTTTTTGGATTTTTTTATCTAAGTATTGAGTTGTCATTTTAGTTGTCTATAGGATTTTTTAAGTTTCTCTAGCTAACTTATCTTTTGAATTTTCTTTAAAAATAGAATAATTAGTAAGGAAAGAATCAATTTATTTTTATATTATATCATAAAGATCATTTTTCAAATCATAGATTTAAGAAATAAGTTATGGTGGCATACTTTATAGAAATCAATTTAAACCCTTCATCAAGTTTTTGTTGATAAAAGTAAGGTGCCTTATTTGAGGCATCAAAGTACTTGAGACACTGCTCATTATCTTATAAATTGAGGACAAAACTTTTGAGCCTTGGGGTTCTCATTCCCTAATATATTTAGATCTTAATTCCCTTCAAGGGAGATAAAGTACTCAATATTTTATCTAGTTTATTGCATGCAAAAACACCCATCAATAGTTATGGTTGTCACAAGAAAAGAGTTATAAAAATATGTGAAAATGTGATTAGATTTTGATTCTTGTAAATTTTGTGATTTTTTAACTTCATAAAATAATGAGAAAGGGGGGTATGTCACAAGTATCATGTGTTATAAAAAATGGGATAGAGAGAAGAAGCTTTCTATTTCATAAAATCATAATATTTATGATTTCATGAGCAATAAAAAAATGTTGATAAGGTTCATGAAAAGAAAAAAGATGGAAGAAGGGGAAGGAAGAGAAAGAAGAGAGTAATTAAAGAGAAAGGAAAAAAGAGAAGAGACATTGAATTTATCAATGTCATAAATTTCACTACCCCATGAGTTGGGTGTAAGTGTAATAAGTGAAGGAGAGTTTAGAATCTTTGATTTATATGTGAAAGAAAAATTAAGTTTGAAATATCAGTGACAAATGGATTAAACATTTAATTTAATTGGTGAATGTAAATTTAGCCACACATTTAGGTGTGGTATTTATCTATCCATTGATATTAGCTATTTAAAGTAGCAAATATTGTCTTCTTGATAATTTTTTCAGACAAATAAAATTTATTAAAAAACTTATTTTAAGCCTCTTATTCAAATAGCCAAAGTTGATGAAGAAATAGCTTAAATTTTTAGGAGATCAAAGGATGAAAACCCTCTAGCTTTAAAATTACCAAAGGATGAAAGTGTTTTTGAGTCCATATAGCAATCTCATCTAGAAGTTATAAATGTGATTCATAGTTTGTATGTTGTATTTATAATAATTTATTCAATTTTTATAGTTGTAATGTTTTTATGTTTAATATTTTTATTTTATTATTTCTACTATAAATGATAATATTTATTGTTACTATTGAGAAAAAAAAATTATATTCCAAATTTTATTACAGAGAGGAGATGTTTTAAAATAAATCATAATTTAAGGAAATAATTTTTCATCTAGGTTATGATTACTATTAGAAAATCTGTGAAGAATTTTTATTTGTAGGTGTTTATTAATACTAAAAAAATAATTTTATTTGGTGTGATGCGTGAAAAATGGATCTAGATTCCAAATCACACCTTCTCCTATATCACAATGGAATGAAACAAAAATGATCAAAAACACCCATTTAGCTACTAGTCTCAATTGAAGAGCCAAAATGGTGGATCAAGGTTTTGGTTATTTCTTTAGGGAATTGATTAATTGACTACTAATTAACTAAATTTAAAGATGTAAATATGGTTCTAGGTTATGTATACAAATACAATGAATTGTTATGATTTAAGGAAAGCATGTAACATGAATAAAAAAATGGAGTACAAAATAGTAGAGTGTAGATATTGAGGAACTTGGAATAGAAACTTGAGTTTGAGTTGGTTGGATAGGGGTAATTGCTCCCTAAGCATGAGAATGTAGACCTTCATAAGCATAATTCAAATCCATGTTGGACCCTATATATAGGCTCTTCCTTTCTAGACTCAATGTCATAACTTCATTTTTCATTTATTAATTCCACTTTTCCCTATTTGTTTACATATGAGGCTTGAATTCTTGTGGAGAAATTAGGTATTCAATCATTTCTAAATTTTGCTTCAAATTTGTAACCTACACAAATGAAAGGAGGGAAAGCATTTTTCCATATATGGTCTTACCTAAGTCAAACCCCATTTTGGTATTTCTACCTCCACAATGGATATGATAATGTAAAAGAGTGCTTACCCTAGGTTATGTATAGGAAATTTGATAAAATAATGATAAATTGACAAGTGTCACAACTTACCGCTCATATATGTATTTCTTGATGGACTGAAGTCATCAATTGTACTCATTACCTTCAAGGATAATTGGATTCTTGATTTGAATACAAGCAAGCATTAGTGCTTAAAAAAAAATGTACATGAAACATGAATAAACTCACATGAAAATTTGAAGCATTGGTAACCTAATACTTGACTAAATTAATGTTGCAATTGTAGCATAAAAAAATTTCACCCTTGATAATTTCACACTAGGTTTAGCTCCCCCATTTGTTCTTTGACCTAATTATGAATTTAACTTGCCTATTTCTTAATAATAATTGGAAAATCAAATGTGGAACTAAAAATAAATATTTAATATTTAATACCAATGGTGAAAGCCTAAAAAAGGATTGGTCTAGACTAGGGTGACCAATGCCCTTATCAAACATATTTTGGATAAATTTAAAATATGTCAATGTTGAAAATTTAATATTTAAACCTCTAAAATCATTTGTTAGTTATTAGTATTGATTTTTAATAAATTAAATAATTACATATGATTAAAATTCAATTTTACCATTTTAATCCTAACAAGATAACAACTTTGAGAATCAAATTTAGTATTTTCAACTAAGCAATTCAATAGTCAAGAGAAGTCAAGAGAATAATTAAAAAAACATTATTTTAGTCAAGCATTATGTTAGACATTTGTAGACATATAAATTTGAGCACTTCCACATGATCAAATTTATCCCTTATTTCATTGAATCTGCATTTGCAACCATATTAATTAAATAATTTTATTAATTGATTAATATTCATCTGTATCCCTAATGTTCCTAAGGTATTCAATTAATCAATTAAATACTTTATCATTTTTCTTCTCCAAAATAAATAAATGGTTCAATTTATTTAATTTAGTCATCTAACCCACATGAATTAAAATTAATTTTTAAATTCATCATTTTTTGTCTCTAAATGTCGTATCGTCGATAATTCCTCCTTAACCTAGGTTATTCTAATTAACTTGTGATTATGATGTGCACACCACTAATTGTGATTAGTGTCACATCCTCCATAATCTGCCACTTGCCTTAATCCCCTTATTATCATTGCATAGCCTTAATCAGTAATTAATTAACCCTAATATAATCCTAATACCAATTATGGCATGTACCTAAGTCAACCTTCATTATTTTTTTCCCTTTTTGGAGAAGTTATCTCCTCTTCCCTAGGAGTTTTTAATTCCTATTTAGTCCACCCATGAGCCCACATGGAATTTTTAATTCTATTTTATTATCCCCATGTGTCTAATTACAATTTTTAACACCAATATATTCCCTCAAGGTCCCTTGAGAATTTAACATCAATTTCAAATTCTCTCCTCCTCTTCCCTAGGAATTTTTAATTCCCCTTTCTCTTCCCAAGCAATATTTTTGAGGAATTTTAAAATTCCTCACTTTTGACATCCTCTCATGATTTGGGGAAGGATAAGACAAGTCATTCCTTTTTTTCCTTCCTAAGGTACTTGAAAGTACCTCCACCTAGATGCCATCTCACCTCCACCTCATTAGATCCCCTCCACCTAGGATGAAACATGTGCTAACCACACCACTAATCTTTAATCCTACTTTCAATATTTTCCATCCATTCCATTTTCCTCCAAGAATGACTATCTCACACTTAGCCAATTTCCATTCATTCAAAATATTCCCAAATTCATTCACACTTAGACTAAAAGCAATTTTCAAGCATTTTATCACCATTGTTTTGACATTTCAAGCTTTCACCTTGTATCTACATCCATTTCAATCACTAACATTTCATTTCTTGCATAATCACCATCATTTTCATATAGGTTGCATGCTATCAATCAAGAAAAGGAGCACACAAAATCAATGTCACCAAGGGCCAACCATTAAACAAATTTAAACAAGGTAAAAAAATAGTTTTTGTTTCTTATTCTTGTTTAGAGTATTACTTAGGTCAATCTTGAGTGTTGTTTTTGTTTTCCTACTCTGCATTTAGTTTGTATTTGCATAGTAGATTAGAAAAACAATCACACACTTCTAGCATGGATAATGGGACTAAAATCATCAGCCTATTAGCATTTGTTGTTGTTTGAAATTTTGTAGATTTAATTACTTTTTGGCTTCAAAGGTAAATTTTCCCAATAGGTGGATATGTGACCTATAGGGGTGAACCCACCTCTTACAAAGGTGAAAGCCTCATCGACTCCCTAGCTCTAGAGTATAGAGGCAAAATAATATTCGACCTTCAGGTCTCCACATTATAGGGGTGGAACCACCATATATAGAGGCAGACCTACTTCATCTTTCAGGGGTGATCCCACAATAGTGGTTTATAATTTTTGGCCAAACTGGACATTGAAATTATTTTTTCTAACTAAATCTTCACTTTCAGACACCTATAGCAGCTAAACCGTGAGGAATTTGAAGATGATGCAAACTAGAGTTTTGTGACATTTTGTTTGTAGATTCTAAATATATTTTTTTCAAAAATTTTGGAACCAAATTGAACTTCTTTTTCAATCTCCCTCAAAAACTAGTTTGTTTTAGAAAACACCATTTTTAAAAAGTGACGCTCACTGTATAATGCATAACTTTTTTTCCAGGAAGGATAAATTCTAATTCTTTTCAATCTAGATTTGTAACTCTAATATCTAGTGCTTCCACTTGGTTAGATAGCTTTTTATTGAATATTTTTTCCTTAATCAGGTTTTGAAGTCAAACCAATTACAATTCAGACATAACACGATTGTATAACGTGTAACTTTTTTTGTATGTATCAAAATTCTTTTTTTGTTGGATCAAGGACTTCAATATGTGATGCACTCATATTTTTCAAAAAAAAAAATTGATAATATTCTATTTTTCCACATGTACAGAATAGAGAGCTTGATTTTCAGTGAAAAACCTACATTCACAAGAAATAAAAAAAAATATAATAATAAAACTAAATTTAATTAAAATTATACTTTTTTGGAAGCTTATAATAAGGACTACATACTTACAAAAATATAATTTAAATTAATTCATTTGATTCCCCAAAAGGTAAATCAAAAGTGGTTTTAATCAGCATTTTGATAGGTGTAAAGGAGACTTGTTATAGGTATGGTTTAAAACTACGGAGTTCTATCCAAGGTTGGTTCTAAGGTGGTTTGATCAAACCCTCTTTAATTGGAATCATTTAAATGGAAATTTTCAAGGGTTAAACCATTATATTTTCTAAAAATATGTGATTTCAGCAAAAATTAGAATCTCCCAGAAAGTGTAAACCACTATTGTGGAAGCACCCTCAAATGTGAGTGTGTTCCCTATAGGGGCAGATACATTGATGTTATAGGACATATCCTACTCTCCACATTACAGGTGACTTTGTGGTAAACCCAAGCCTTGACATTTTAAATAGTATCCTTTCTTTGTTTTCAGGTTTTGGTACTAACCTACTCACTTGTTTGTCTATGTATGTGCTAGCTACTAACTACTTGCAGCTTCTCATTTTTCCAAGACCGACAGTTATAAACTACTAACGTGTTTTTTTGTAGGATGAGCAGTCAAAGAGGTAGTGTAGTTGTTTTTCCTAGCTAGCTACTAACATTTCCTTTTATTAAAGGGTCAAAGAATAATTGTATGTCATATTTGGGGTCACTTTTCAATGTACACTCTCCTTTTGCACCGTTCAGTGATCCTGGGGGTTATAAATTACAAAACAATCCATGTCTTTTTTTGATTCCACCCAGGAGTACTAGCTTGTGTGTATGCTCTCCCTTTGTGCCACATGCAAGCTTGGAGATAAGAAATTCTTAGCATTTATTGCCATTTAGGAGGCATGATCAAGTATTTCATCACCCTAAGGGATGACCTCAACCACCTAAATCAGTGAGGTATACAAAGGGGGTAGAACGAAAGTTTTACCCCAATCCAATTGTGTCATGTCTAGTGGAGCACTAATACTTTGGTGATTCCAAGTTAGGTGTGAAAGGTTGGTCCAAGCTTTCTTGCTAAAATTTCTTGACCCACGCTTGTGATGGGATGGTGTTCACAGGAATTTCTCATAGACCATCTTATTGTTTCAATGACTCTCAAGATTGGTTGTAAAGCCTAGATAAGACCCATGCTTAGCTACAACTTAGTATAGTGCAAGTGATACGCATCACACCCTGAAGATTTTTCACTCACCATATCACTCCCTTGAGATGAGATAGAAATCCCTAGTTTAGTATAAGCTATGTGTAGATTTTTGGGGAGAGGGTGATTGGATCATCCTTCTAGTCCTAGATGCCCCTACCTGTCCTCTACAGTTGAGTCGAAGGAGATTCCTAGCATTGGCATACACTAATTTTGTAAACCCTTAATACTAATTTAGGTTTTTGCAAGTGCTTGGTGTGTCTTCTTGTGTGATACCAATACATGTTTTGAGTCTTAAGTCCATCCTTGACTATGTATATTTTTTTAACAGTCCTTTGTTATAGTCTTTTCATCACTCAAAGAAAAATTTGCTTCTCACAGAGGTGGATACACACTATTTATGAGTGAACCAATCCCTATAAGGGTAGTTTCTATTTCCATCTACATTTTTATCACTTTGGTTAGTTACCCTTGATAGGAAATTTTATCTCTTACAGAGGTAGATCCGTTCATCCACATCCATACCACCTTATCCTTGATAGGTGATCGCATCTCCTATAGAGGTGGATCCAATTGTTTATGTCTCTACCCAATCATCCTTGATAGGTGATTTAGCATCCTACATAGGTGGATTTGCTTGTCTCTATCCATACCCTTTCATCCTCCAATAGGTGATCTCACTTCCTATAGGTGAAAATCCATGATTATCTCTTTCCATGCAGTTGACCCTAGATAGGTGATCATGTGGGATTCGAGGGAAATTCCACTGTCCCTTCTATATAGTTAGCTTTGATAAGTGAATCTATTATCTTTATCTATACATAACTCTATCAATCCTACATATACAGATCTGTAACCTTGATAGACGATCCCATCACCTTCATGGGATAATCTATATTCTCGATCCATACCACTTATATACTCAATAAGTCATTGTGTTGACTATAGAGGTGATTATGTGACCTAAAAAGGTAGATATGCATCCTTTAGAGGTGGATTTGTTTCCCATAGAAAATATAGAGTGTGAATTCATTTGACCATTGAAATCCAACATTGTTCCAAGCATAGTCCCACAATCAAAACATTTTTATCATCAACCAACCTCTCATAATTACCATTTTCATCACTTTGATTTTTCCAAAAGTCATTAAATAATCCATTAAATTGTATAGCTCCATCTTAGGACATCCTCAATCATCATATCAATCATCAAACATCTTATCCAAATCCTCTAGATATTGATTTGAGAGCTTTTTATCCAATTTGGCTAGTTAATTAGTCCTTATCATCATCATCCCTACTCACATAGGAACATAGTCTGTCCTAAGTGATCACTTTTTTCCTCATCAATTTACTTCGATTTAGAGGAAAATTTGTGACGTAATCATCCCTTATATCATCATATCGAATCTAATCCAATCATCATCATCACTATCATTCAATTTTCTTGAGATCACAAGGCTACCTCAAGTGACAATCCTATATCTAAACATCATTCAATCAAGCTCTCAAGTCTAGTTTGGGGTCCCACATCAATGAATCAATTAATGCAATCTGATCATTAGTCCAATCCAATCATTGATCCTATGCAATCACCTATCCTATCCAATCAATAATCTAATCATCCATCCAAAAAATTAATCAATTACTTTAGCAATCATATTAATTAATCATCCAATCATCTAGATTTAGCTCCATCCTTAGGTCATACATCATCCCCATCATCTAATCATGCACACATTCATGCCCATTTTCACTCAATTTCATACAAAGAAACTCATGTAACGACCACCACAACAACCACTAGTTTACCATTATGCTTATCATCAAAATCCCCTTCAAATGGATGGTCCTAACATTCCAACATACTTAGTCCATATCTAAAGTAGGTCATCCTCAAACCTTTGAGATAGAGGAGTGGTTGATCAATCAGAGATGTTTGTCAAAGAGTATCTTAAAAATCTTGTCGATGCGTAAATGACCGATCACATCATCATTGAATGATCTGATAAGATATTTGCTTCATTTTTGGTGAAGGGTGACAAACCACCACCTGGGTTTGACACTACATAATATGTTAACACCTTACCACCCTCTCAATCTCATGATCCTTAGAGTTCTTAGCTTTGTACATACCTATCAACCCCTCAAGCCCCTAAAGTCCCTCATGTCCCTCAAGTCACTCCTCAGGATACCTCGTATCAACCTAGGTTTGGGAATGGCATGTTTTTCTGAGTTCCACCTTCTAGATCTTAGTTAGGGGAGATGCACAAGAAGTTAAAAATCTACAGGGTCATACATCTATTCCATCTACACCGCCCCTTCTACAAAATTATTCAAATTAGTCATTGTGGAATATTGAGGGCAACATATCCAATGTATTTTCATCTACACCCCTTCATTTCCATCTCACTCAAACACAACCATTGTCACAACCAATACTATCATTTAATCCTATTCATTCCATCCCACAACAACAACCACCTTATCATTCATCAACCATATCCACAACATACTCAATCCACCCCACAACAACAATCATCCCATCAACCACAACCAAAACAACAATCCTAACCTCATGTTCAACCACAACCTCAACAACAATCATCACAACCCAAAGGAATTCCATCAAACCAACATCAATATCAACCACAAGCTCTACATACATATGCCAATCTACCACCACATTACTTTTCCCCTCACTACCATCAACCTCCACCCTTTGTGTAACCTCCTTTGCCAGATGTTGATTATCAACCACCTCCACCACCTAACACTCCATGACAATAATACATCAAACTCGATCCCAATTATCAATATTACCAACAATAATACTAACAATACAAATCCTACATTAACCCATAATAACCCACATAAAATGCATACCAATAACAATCCAATCAACAACCACCTCTGTCTATCCCTCAATAACAAGAAACATACAATTATCAACTGAATCCATCCAATTACCAAGCTCCACTATCACATGGTAGTATTCCACAAGCTCCATCCCAACAACAACCTATATCATCAGTCTACTATCATCCATCTCCAAAAAAAAAAAAACCTACACCAACCAATATCAACAAGCACCATCATACCTAAAATCATGATACATTAACTCCAGTTTTGATCAATCACTTCCACCACCACCACCATACCATCAATACACTCCTTATGATCAATATAGTCTTCTAAGTCCTTCCCCATATACAATTGTTAACAAAGAATTTAGGAAGAAATGAAGGCTTCCTTGAAGGATTTACAAGTTGGCACATCATTGAAATTAAAAATTACTTCAAGTTTGAGGAGATTTTCCCATATCCATTTGATTCATCAATCTCCACTACTCCTTTTCTAGAACATTTTAAAATACCAAAATTTAATAAGTATAAGGGAAACAGAGATCCACAATATCATTTGCAAGAATTTTATATGCATTTCGAAGAGGTCTTATATAATGATAACAACCTTCTTCAATTTTTCCCTTGCGGCTTAGGAGGACAAGCTTTAGAATGGTTCCTACATCTCCCTTGTGGCTCGATTTCTACTTTTTTTTTGTTTATCTTAAAGGTTTTTGACACACTTCTCTTACAACTTGGAGAAGGATATAGACACCATGGACCTCATGATAAAAAAACAACATAACGATGAGACATTGGCTAGCTACTTGTAAAGATGGAGAGCCCAAGCTAGTCATCTTAATTGTAGTCTTCGTGAAAAGGATTTGGTTGGCATCTTTGTTGAAAACCTACATCCCAAGTTGGGTTATAACTTGTGCATCCATTGTGCATCCACCTTCACTAAGGTAATAGAAAAAGGAGTCACTATTGAGAATTCTCTTATTTTTAAAGGACTTATCAAGATCTTTAAAGAAGACAAAGATAAACAATTTGGTGATAAATCCCATTAATAGAATAAGAAAAAGAACACAATGAATGATGGTGTCACTAACACCAAACATATCAAAGTAGCTAATGCTTCTCAACAACAAAAAACTACTCCCAAACAACAATTGACCAATATCATATCCATGCCTCAAGGGTCACCTCATCCTTCTCAATCAGTCCAATCAACTAGGTCAAGGAAATGCTAAACAAACATTCACTCCCTTAGAGGAGCCATTAGAGGTAGTCTTTAGGAGGTTGGTTCAGGCTAGTGTAGTTTCTTATCCAATAACAAAACCTTTCAATGATTCAAAGCTAAATCCAAATTAGTTAGGGAAAACAAGTATTTTAATTTCCATAAGATTAATGGTCATTCCACCAACAAGTGTTAGAATCTTAAGAGAACTTACATCCATGATCTTATTGATCGAGGATATATTATAGTTGATGGAAATTAGTCTACATCATCTAATTCTTAGTTGAAAATATTCTAAAATTCTTTCCCTAAGCACAATCAAGGTCCTAGATCCTTTAACACAAACACTAGATCCAATAACAACCAAAACAACCACACCAACAACATTACCTAACATAAAGTTCCATTTAATTATGATAACTTATTTCAGGTTTTATTACCCAAGTTGATCTACTTGTTTCCATGATTTGTGTAAAGGGAAAAGACCCTCAATGTGTTGTTACCACATGTCGAACCCCCATATTAGTCCCAAGACCTAAATCATCCCAACCAACTCCTATAAATTCGCAGTATAATATTCTTGATTACTTAGGAAAAAATCCTTCCCAAATATTCTATCCTAGATATGTTGAATTTCTCCCCTACACATCAGGAAATCCTCACTAAGGACATTGCAACTAACACTCATGTACCCAATGATATAGATCCTACCCAATTTCAAGCTCTCATAGGACACCTATCATTGACTTATCAGTTGGGATTTAGTCAAAATGATATGCCTCCTATTGATCCCACACATAACCATGCCCTCCATATAAAATTCCTCCTTACTAAGCATAAAGTTAAATGAGTCATGGTAGACAATGGGTCTTCCCTCAATCTATGTACATTAAAATTCATAAAATTGGTGGTTATACTCATGCTAACTTAGACAATAAGGTAATCACCATCAAATCCTATGACAATGTAGAGCGAAATTCATATGAAATTATTTGTCTTCCTATTCAAGGCCTTTCCATGAAATACACAACATATCATGTGCTTGATAAGGACCTCCCATACAACCTCCTTCTTGGTCAGCCATGGCTTCATGCCATCCAACCTGTTCCTTCCATGTATCACTAATGCCTTAAATTATTGCATAATGGAATTGAGGTTACCATTCCCATCAATCAACATCCTTTTGAGTATTGTTGTGCTCTTGAGGCCTCCTTCCCATATTCTTTCCATTGTCCTAGAATTGAAGTTGGAATCACTCATACCACTCCATCATCATCTCACATTGACCCTAATGATTCATCCACTCCATTTTTTGCTTTAGATTCTACTATAACCAAGGTCCAAATCATCCATGAAGGTTGTGGAGAATATGAAATGTGAACCACACTTAATGTGGGCACAATGTCCTCTTCTCCACAAACTTATGGACAACCTACTGAATCTCCACAATAAGAGGAACCAATCACCAATATCTTGAGATCTAAGAACATGAATTCCACTACATTCCATTCCACAATAATCTAACAAGATCGTCTTGATGATGAAATGAATCAATGGGTATATAGAAAGGAACCGTATCCTTCACCTCCTCTTCTTGAGTATTTACAAGAAGTGTATCCACAAGATTCTAAGTTGCAATATAAATTTAATTATCAAGGGGGGTTAGGTGTAGATGAAAAAGGAATGCACAAACCAATTGATACACTAAAGTGCCTAAAAAACCAAGATCTTGGCTATGATAAGAAACAAAAACAACCCACTGTGTCATCTAGTACATCAAATAACGTTATTGCAAAAGTTGTTATCCTTAGTGACATCCATGAAGAGGAAACTATCATACTCTCTTATGATGATCTAGATATCTCCTCTTTATTTGAATCCACTTCCATCTTAACCATAAGAATTTACCTACACCATCCTGACCTAATAGATTGGGACCTACCAAGAAGTGCATTTATTGAAATTTTCCCTTCTAAAGTGGTGTATGTACACTTTATGGGATTAGAGGAAGACTATGGTTTTTACCTTGTGGAAGATGAACACCTTAACTACAAAAGTATAAAGAAACAAATTAAAAAGGGTCTCCTAGTGAAAACCTCCCCGAGGCACTTTCAAACTCATCAAAAGTAAAAGCAAATGGTGTATCCTTTGATGAAAACCTCCCTGAGGCATTAGAGGATGGGGATGTTCATCTTCCCCTCATAGTTACTCACTTATTTGAAAGGTCTTCCATCCTAATCAAAGAAACAAGAGAGATAAATCTGGGAATAGAAGTAGAATTAAAGATCACATATGTGGCCAAGTCCTTGACTCAAGAAGAGTATCCTATAATTACTAACCTTCTTTAGGAAGGAATCATTAACTTTGCATGGCCTTATTCTGATATGCCTAGATTAGATATAAAAGTAGTGGTGTATCGTCTTGATGTACATCTTGATGTCCAACCAGTAAGGAAAAAGCTACGCAAAATACACTTGCAAGCTAAGTTGGAAAAATTACTAATAGTAGGATTTATTAGTCTAATTGATTATTTTGATTGGATTTCCAACATTCTCCCTATAGCTAAGCCCATTGGGAGCATCCATATTTGTACAGATTTTAGAGACCTTATTAAATCTTGCCCTCAATATTACTTTCCATTTCCAAAAATTGACATGCTTATTGATTTGACAATAGAAGATGCTATGTTATCCCTTATGGATAGTTTTTCTAGATACAATCATATTAAAATTGCACCATAGGATCAACACAAAACAACTTTTACTACACCTTGGGGTACCTTTTACTACAATGTCACACCTTTTGGTCTAAAAAATGTAGGGGTAACTTATTGACGTGCTATGACAGTCATCTTTCATGATTTGATCCACATGATTATGAAGGATTGTGTTGATGACTTATTAGGGAAATCCAAGACTAGATAACACCCAATGATCCTAAAACAAATATTTAATTAGTTAGAGCAATATAGTTGAGGCTAAATCCAAGAAATATGTCTTTAGGGTTACTTTACAAAAAAAATTGGGCTTCATTATGTCCATAAGGGGTATAAAAGTTGATATTGGTAAGGTGGAAGCTATTATGGAAATTTCCCCATCAAGAAATTTGAAACAGTTAAGGAGTCTACAAGGAAAACTACAATAAAATTAGGTGCTTCATAGCTCAAATTGTGAATAAATGTTAGTCCTTACTCTTCTTTTGCATAAAGATATTGTATTTAAATGGAATCTAGAATCTCAACAGGGCTTTGATAAAATTATCGAATATCTTGCCAATTCTCCCATATTGATACCTCCTATACCAAGAAAATTGTTATTTCTCTATATTTTTACTACATCAGTTGCATTGGAGGAACTTTTAGCACAACATGACAAAAATAAGGAAAGGGATATTTATTATCTCAATCATACATTAGTTGCGTATGTACTCAACGATACCCCTATGGAAAAAGCTTTCCTTGCAATTGTCTTTAGCTCAGCAACACTTCAACACTACATGCTTAGTCATTCAATTAAGTTGATTTCCAGGTTTGATCCACTCAAGTATCTTTTATCTCGAATGTCATTGATATATAGGTCACATGGATAAATGGGTTGTGTTGCTAAGTGAGTTTGATATCAAGTTTGTAGATTGTAAACCAATCAAAGGAAAAAACATCATGGATCAATTGGATGTTTTTCCTTTAGTGGATAGGTATCCTTTAGTGGATGAGTTTCCAGATGAATCAATGTTCACCATTTCAGGAGAAGATACATGAACACTTTATTTCGATGGGTCTTACACATAGAATGGGGCCAGTTTTGGTACCCTTTTTGTCACTCCTCAAGGTGACTATATCCCTAAGTCATTCAGGTGGTATTTCTAATGCACAAATAGCATTATTGAATACAAAGCTTTAATCACTAGTCTTTGAGTTGTAGTTGAATGGAACATCACCCATATCCATGTTTATGGAGACTCATAGCTCATAATCAAACAAGTCAAAGATGAGTTCCAAACAAAGGATGATAAGATTCTTCTGTATAAACACATGGTGGATGAATTCAAGAAATATTTCAGTCACATACTGTAATCACCCATTCCTAATCATTACTTAATTAATATTATTGTAAATGACACATGAATATACTCCAAATTAAAAATACATAACTAGTGGCTACAGTAAATCATAGCTACACATGTCCATTTAAAATGAGTCAATGTTTAAGATATTCACTTCAAAAGTAAAATTAGAATATCTAGTTTGACTTGGCTCCAAAGGCCACAAAGTCATTACATTGTACACTTTACATCAAGTACAAGAATGAATTACATCAATTTACATCTTTGACTATAATATTCTTGTGAACAACTATGGTTCTTCTTGGATGTTTTCCTCCATTGGTGGATGATAACATGGTTGAAACACTTTACCACCTAACCACGAAGCTTATGCTTCCCCGATATTCTTTCGACTTGAAGAATGTCCGACCCTACACAAAAAGCTTAGCAAGAGAACAATATACAAGGTGGAATCTGGTGCATGCCCATACATCAAAATGCAATTTCTATCTACAAGTTAGAAAAGAAAGTGCAAGATCTATGCTAGGAATCGAAGAAAGAGAAATCACACAGTTCATTCATATATACATAATGAATTATATTTTTTGGCCAAGCATAAAAAATGTGTTGCAACAACAAAAAACAATAGGTTTTGGTAAAGCAAACCTATACTCTCTAAACTCAATTTTGGCCCTATCTTAGAAGATAACTTTCTTCTATACATATCATAACAACTATCTAACCTCTAGCAGCATCTACCCATAGGTGCTTTAGTCAACTAAGTATCACTATTCTGTTCAAGTATTTAAAATATTATTCCACAATCATCTTTAAAAGAAGAACAAAATACTAATTTATACTCTAAGTAGAAATCAAATTTATGATTCACATAGTAATTCAACAATTAGTCATATCATTCTTATGACTATTTTCTACTTATTAATTTGAGCATTTTCCTTTAAAAATGTACTAAAAACAAAAGGTATGTCACAAGTATGTGTATGTAGATAGATGAAGTCTATTTGCATACACATATATGTGCCTACTTATGTTAAAATTTGTGCATACATTTGAAATAATCATTAATTTAGATTACAATCTAAAATAGTATTCCATTTGACATTTCTATTGTAAAAAGTAAAGAGTTTTTTTTTTTTAGACTGCAGGAATCGGGTAGCACGACCCCCTATAAACTGCAGTGCGCCTGGTAAACTTTTTAACGTGACCGGTGGTGCTGGCGCGACACGCCCTCCGGTACCACGGGACGGGGGAGACTAGAACTCGTGACCAGCAGAGCCGCAACGGAATTACTTAGCCAACCGAGCTAGGGCCCCCGCCCAAAGTAAAGAGTTGGAACAAGTCTATGCTAACAATTTTACACATACTATTATTGCATTCTCACATCTAAGGTATTCAAACATGGTCGTTTACACAAGAACATTCATTTTTTAAGTAGAACATGTATAGTTTCCTACTAAACAATTATAAAACAAGTAGTTTACTTATGAACATTCATTGGTTAAATGGAATAAATATTGTTTTCTACTTAATAGTTATAAAACAAGTTGTTTACTTATGAACATTCATTGTTTAAATAGAATAGGTATTGTTTCCTACTAAATAGTTATAAAAAAGTTATTTACTTATGAACATTCATTTTTTAAACAAAACAAGTATTTTTTTCTACTAAACAACTATAAAACAAGTCATTTCAGCTACAAAGATAACTTTGTTCAAACAAACAATGTCATTTATAAAAGATTCTTTACTATGTACATCATTTCAATATTGTTTCAAACTAAACAATTACATTTAATGATAGAAAACATCTTTTTTCCAAAAGACCATACACTTTTTGCAATTTCTTATTGTTGTTTCAAGTTGTTTAGATGCTAATGAAATATCATATTTAATTGTTCACTATTTTCTTCAAACAAAATGGGATGTTCCTATTTGAACTAAAACATAAACAATGTTGTTTGCTATTAATAATATTATCTACAACTTCTCTTTCCAAATTTTCAAGCAAGCCAAGAGATTTATCTAACAATCATATAGCCCTTGACAAACTATTGTTAGGTCCTATCGCTTTAGTTGAAAATGCATCAATTATATTGACAGGATAGTGTTTGAAGGCTATATAAAATAGGCGACATCTTGGATAACTCTTAGATTTTTAAAATCTATGAAACAGTTGTAAACAAAAGTTATACTAGAAAGCGTAAATTTGTTTTAAGCTAGAAAGCATGACATGGTTAAGCTTGAAAGAAAAAGATGATTAAACTAGGAAGCATATAAATTACCTAAAAGGAATTACTTGTAGTAAAATTGTAAAATTAAAATGAAAACAATTAATGACTAACTGTTAATAGAAATTAAACTTAACAACCTATAACTAACAACTAGAGTTGATGCTCCAAAATTTCAAGCTAGAAGATTACAAACTTAAACTACAACCTGCAAGAATAATTGATCGAGCTTGACACATAAAAATAACATTCATCCACATTTATCATGTATAAAATAAAAATACTTATCTATCTACTCTATAAGATTCCCTCGAGTTCCCAACTCTCAGGTGATTCTACACTTAACTCTGATCACATGTACTTCTATATCTTCAAAATGAATCCATCCATGATAATTCAATTACACAAAACTAATAACTCAGAATACGATTGGAAATTTTTATATTATTCAAATAAGAAAAGTGTAACACAGAGACATAGTTCAAAACATATTATAAAAACATAATAGTATCTAGTATGCATTATTTCTAGCAATTGCATATTATATATACTAAACTGATAACAAAATCCTAGATTTCAGATGGCGAAAGATCACCATTGAAAAATTCTTCTAACATAATTTTAGCTAACCAACAAACTGAGTTCCATAACATAAAACATATTAAAGGCTCTGATGAGAGCCATAAATTTTTTAAATAGAAATTAAATAGAAGGCATTAAAAGGACTTGTTCCACTATGCATGCTTGAATTTCTAGCACCTAGAATTTTGAGCTCTATCTTCAATTGTTTGAAGTCCACTTGGCCATGCATGATGTCTTGTACAATGAGTAAATGTTACACCATTATATAAGTGTCAGTCATCTAATTTCAATTGATTTAGGAAATAAAGATTTATACATTTTTTACAAAAAGTAAGAAATTATTAAACCTAAAAATAAACAATAAGCAAGGTTAAAGTGACTGGTAGAAACAAGGGTATTTGGCTGATTATAATCATGAGGTTATTTATACTTCATCATTCTCCCCCTCCTAGGCCTGAGTAGGTCTTCCTACTCTCTATTATGCCCTTTGTCTTTCCATATCCTTGTTCCTATTTAGTTCATCATATTTGGCACTGAGGTCATATGGATCCTCTGCTTCTCTATCCCAATCATCAAGATTTCTAAGAAAACCCCTATTGTATTTAACCCTTACTCACCATGAATGTAATTTCTTAGGATTATGTTCTGTAGTGATAAGTACTGGAGGAGGTGGTTGAAGAAGTAATGGAGGTCTATACCTCATCCATATCCATTCAATTTTAAGTTGTTGCAATATATCTACCAATGCCTCAACCCTTTTGTATGACCACTTAATATTGGTAGGTGAAATCACCTCCCTCTTTTTAAAGTACATAGGAAGAGGAGTGTACCTCTCCTCATTATAGGAACTTCATTCTTTTTCTATCAATTATAGCCCCTGGACATTGAAATGATCAAAACATATCCAAAGATTGTCATTATACTTACTTCTCACAGCTTCATGGATCCTAATGATTTGGAATTGAGCTTTAAAGGCAAAGATTTTTTTATTGGGGTATCTCATTTGTAATCCCACAATCCTTTCTTCCTATAAATACTCTTTGGTACTTTCTTTCCACTGAATCTAATTTTGCATAGTGGACATGAATGCTTTGAGATGTACTTTCCAAACAAAGAGATTGACAAATAAATTAGTATACCTCTCCAAAAAAAAATTGTGTACAAAGAATTCACACAGTAAGTTTTGTTGAATAGGTTTTTCCTCTTTAAATGCTTTTACAAATTTCTCATCATCTAGATTGTGAGGCAGATTGCAAGAAATTCTCAACAATTTCCATCTTAATAATTGCTCATTCAAAAACATAGAATACACCCTGGATGGTCTCCTACAAGCTAATAATAATTCCCCAATTTGACATGCATCTATTTTAGCTAGATAAATCCTATCATATATGATTCTTTTAATAAAATTATTTCCTTCTTTAACCTAGCATTTTCTACCCCTTCTTATTTTAGGAAATAACACCTTTTCATCCATTTTGTTAGCATTGGGGGAATGTGGAATTGGAACCACTCCATCTTGGTTGGCTCAATCTATATTTCCTTTGATTCCATTTTTTGCTTTATCTTAACTTCTTGCAAATCTTGCTCTAACTCAACAATTTTGCTCAAGGATGCATTGAGATTTGATTTTCTATTTTTCCTACTCTTTTACAAAAGTTGTGAGCGATTGCATCAAATTATCAGTTAAACTTCTAATTTGTTTATATTTTTTAGAAAAATTTGTCAAATATCGTTTACCTTCATCATTCCATTGTTGCACCTAAAATTGCAATTCTTCAATAATTTTATCTTTTTGTTCTACTTAAATCTTAAAAGTTGCAATTTATTGATCTCTTTTTTTCAAAAAAAATAGTGTCTACATATATTTCCTCCCATTGTTGATTGATTTTTTTTTATTTTGTTGCAATTTACATTCCAAACGAATAATGTCTACTTTTAATTATTCTAACTCTATTTATCTATATGATCAAATTTCTCAACCTCTATATTGCTAGAAAAAGGAAAATTAAGAATTTCTACATCATTACTAGGTATATTTTCTTCATCATGTACCTCAAACAAACCTTGCTCAATAATATTGGCAACCAGGGGAGACAATTGTTTTGTAGATTCATCCTCAACACCCATATAGTATGGAAATTGTTCCCCTACCTCTACTTTTCTTGACTAAAGTGGCACATTCTCCCTATTGGCCTCAACAGATTTACTAGTTTCTTTTTCAATTTCCTTTGTTGCTTCTTCAGATGATTGAACCTCAGTTTCTAATGATTGGGCTTCAATATTATGTGGTTTTCAGTCATGCCTTTTCTTTTTAGGGGCGTGTACCACTAATTTTAATAGACAATCTCTTACTTCTCCTTAAAGGAGGAGGTGTTTATGACTTCTTTTTAGACCTCTTTTTCCTCTTGCGAGGAGGAGTTCCTCAACTCCTAAATTTACTATGTGTACATTTTCTTGATTATTAGGGGTTTCTGAAATATTAGGTGAAATTTTTGGCACTTTCCCATTAAGAATTTTTTTGGCATGTTGTGGTTTAGAAACATCTCAAGGCTTAGGGGAAAGTTATTCCAAATTTTGAGACACCTATCCAAATGATTCACCATCTTCAAAATTTATTGTGGACTTTGGTTTTTCAAATTTTTGGAGAATTTTTTTCTATTTTCCTTTCATTTTTCTTAAGAAGTGATTTTTACATATTAAATGGATAATTCCATGATGTTTTATTAGCCCTAAACCAAAATTGAATCTCTCTATCATGTTAACAATATAATCATTAAGAAATGCAAGAAGATTAACCCTAACTTCATGGTTTCCCATGCTATGGCACAAATGAGTGAGTAGCTAGAAAGGTGGACCTACTATGACATCACATTGTCCCCCATATATGAAATATTTAGTAATCCAAGCCACTAATTTTCTCCATGGCTTTGAAATTGACATTCTTTGAAATCCCTTGTTCTGCCCCTGGGTGGTAACAACAAGTAAAGGAATAGGTTCGCTCTCCCAACTAAAAAGTTCTACCATTCTCCAATAAGATATATTGGTGATTTCTAACAAATTTATACCCTCATTTCTAATACCAAATAAGTGGGAAATTATTTGAGGGCTTACCTTGAATCTCTTTCATGTACTAGAGATATACCATCTGAGAAATTCTCTACAAATTCTTTTACCAACTATTCATTGTGTCCCTCAAATTTCCTCATAAACTCCAGCCACCCAACCCTCTGAAATAGTTCTGAAATGTTAGTTCCAATAACTTATCTATGAAGTTGGCTCTGATTTTCACTTAGCTCCTCCCATACTATGTCTTTTTATGGTTATGGTCAATTTCTAACCAATGCTAGCACTCAAAAACTATTTAAACAAAAATATAATGTAGAGCAAAGAAAATGTAAACTTTGCAACCACTCATAATTTGATAAAGCCAATGGGACATGGATTAATTATTGCATTTGGAATTCATTGTACTTTCATTATTACTGTGCATGGGAAAAAGCACAAAAACTATTGTAACTCAAGTAAACATACAATCCACACAATTTACTAAGTATGGAAAGAGGTGGTGGAACGTGCCAATTTTATTTTATTTTCACAATAATTACCTACTTAAAGTAAAAGTTGTACATACCTTAATTCTTGTCATCGATTTAAAAATTGCTTACCTTTGTTGACTTAACCGTATATTCAGACAGGATGGCGAGGGTGGTGATGAATTTATTATGAATGAGGATGGGATGGCTAAATAATTATTATGATGGAAAGTAGCCATAATAATTTTGATTTATTATGATAGGAGATGGAAATGTAGGGCATGGATTTTGAAGGAGATGGAAAGACGTAATGATGAGAATGTGTATGATGCTGGAAATATTAAAGCACTTGGAAAGGAAGGGAATTTAGAAAAGTCTGGAGCATCACTGGAAGATGTGGCTAGGATGAAGATAAAAAATTCTAAAGCATGCTAAGAGATGTGCCCAAAATGAAAAAGTGAAGTGGGAAAATTTTGGAGCATCGTTGGAAGATCTAGCCAGAGTGAAAAGGAAAATTTCATAGCATCACTGAAAGATGCCACCAAAATACAACGATGAAGTTTTTGGAGCATCACAGAGAGATGCAGCTAGAAGTAGAAACAAAACTTTTGGAGCATCACCAAAAGATGCAATCGGAAGTAGCAACAAAATTTTTGGAGCATCACTGAAAAGATTCCACTAGAAGAAGAAAGTAGGACTTTGGACTTATACTTTTTGAAGCATCATTGAAATATTCGCTAGAGTGTAGGAAAAAAATGGGGAAACTAGTCAAGCATGCAAGTTTCAGAGCACCATAGAAACCAAGCCAATAAGTTCTAGAGGATCACAGCAATATGTGCTAGGATTTGTATTTTACTAATCATGATGTCCTGCAAAACATAAATGAATTTTAGCTAATTCCAAAAGATAAAAAATTCAAAAGAAATTCCCTGAAGTAATTATAAATGCATACACATGCTAAGTTTTTGTTATACTAAGTGACTATTAATCCAAACATTCCATTGGCTCTGTCATAGTAGAGTCAATGCATTATATTTCACCTTGCATTTCTACCATCCTTATAAATTCCTCCTTATTAATTGGTTTATGGTAAATGCACAATCTATGTTCATTGAATAATAGGGTTTGAGTGTCACCATCAATGGGCTTGAGTTGTATTGCTCCATTTGAAAATACTTCATAAATTTAATATGGATCCAACCAATGAGTTCTCAGTTTTCCTTAATGATTTTTATATCAGGAATCAAATAATAGTGCCCAATCCCCATTATGAAACTCTCTTTCCTTTATATGTTTATCATGCCAGTCCTTTCATTGGTGTTGAACTAGCTTAGTTTGGCAGACAACATCTAAACAAAACTCATCTAATTCACTAAGTCATAGGACTCTTTCAACCTAGGCTTGATTGAGATCTAAGATTAACTCCATTGTTGTTCTTAGGGTTTGAAGTTCAAATTCAATGGGTAGAAGTGGTTTTTCCCCAAGAACTAACTCGTATGGACTAAAACCAATGGTTGATTTCCAATTTTTGTTATAAGCCCAAATGGCTTTAGGTAGTTTTCTGGCCCAGGGTAAGTGCAGGATCATCATGGAAAAAACAAGCCCTTAAGTGGCAAAAAAATCAGAAAAATCAGAGTTAGGCAACTTGACATAAAAATTTGAATAAGTTATCTATATTATTTCAAAAATATGTAAAAATAAGTGGTAGGTGTCTATCTGACCACCCTAACCACAATAAAATGATAATATTTTTTAATAAGATTTTAGATATAAGTAGAGGACTCATGTCCCGATGTGATGCATGCTTTTTTGTAATGTTTTTCCAAGTAAATAATTAATTATGAATTTTTAATTACAAATTTTAAAAATATTAAAAAAATTGTGTGTCTGACCACCTTAACATGGTCAAAACTTCATGAAATTCAATTTTTTTTTAATCCTATAGTATATGAAGCATAGAATGTGACACATGTTTTGGATTCAAAAAATGTGATACCATTTGAAAGCTATAGATGTTTTTCAATCATTCTATCAATCAGGACTTTAGTCATAATTTGAATAGAAAATGAATAATAATTACTTATTAAATTCAAAGTAAAGAATAATTTATATTGGTGGAAAGCTGAGAATCTCCTTTAAAAACCCTTTTCGTTTCATCAATTTTTGGTAAAAAAAATTCGTCAGCCACATACCCATCATATTGCCACTTTTTGGCCTATCATGATCCTGCACATACCCCCTAGTCATTCCTCCCTGATGAAATTGTTTTTGTTAGAATATTCTCAAGCTCCCTATTAGTGACTTCTACTTGACCATTTTCTTTAGAGTGATAGGGTGATAACTTCTTATGGCTTACCAGGAAATGATTATTGAAGTCTAATAAAACTTTGGACATAAATTGGGGTCCTTGATCTATGACAATTGTTCTAGGGGCTCCAAATCTGAGAAAATTTTTATTATACAAGAAGTCAGCTACTTGTTCTTCCCTCGTGACTCTTAGAGCTTGAAATTTTTCCCACTTAGTCAGATAGTCAGTATGGATAGAAATGTACTTTTTTCCTTGTGAAGGGGGCTCTATAGGACCGATAAAATCCAATCCCCACTTTTCAAATGGTTCAAGGACTACCTGGGGCTGCAGAGGCATTTCATTGGATGTCGTGGGTCTCCCTACTGTTTGGCATTCATCACAACTACAAACATATTTTTTTACGTCTTTATACATAGAGGGTGAGTAATATCTTGCACCCAAAATCTTATGGGTCATGGTCATCATATCAAGATCTAAGGATGTTAAATGTTTCATCTACCCTAACACAACATTATAAAACCATATTAGGACTGCACTAAAATAATTTTCTATTAATCCATTTGAATAGAGCACTTTCTTGAACAAGGCATTTCTTTTGTTTTGACATAAAATATGGTGGCAACTTTCAAGTGGCTAAGTAGTTGGTGATGAAAACAAACCAAGGGGTTTTAATGGAGATGGAAAATAGATTTTCATTTGGAAATTCATCCTAGACAGGAGCACAATCTCCATTGTCTTGTTTGATCTGTAATAAGAAATTTGAAACTATGTTAAAATTTCCAGGTTGTTCAATAATGATCGTATTGAATTCTTCTAAAAGCAATAACTACCTGACTATCTTTTTGTTTACTAGAGGTTTATTCATTAGGTACTTCATAGCCGAATGGTTTGTGAACACAGTCACTTTGTACCCTGTAATGTAATGTCAAAATTTCTTGATTGCATGTACTATAGCTAGAAATTATTTCTCTATGGTGGTATAATTCCATTCAATGGGTGTCAAATTCTTACTGATGAAATAGATAGCATACTTTCTCCCATTCTCATCTTCTTGACCTAAAACCGCTCCAATAGCATCATCAAAAGAATCTGCATAAATATAGAATGGAAGGTTCAAATTAGGTCCACATAGGATAGGAGCAAAGATGAGTTTCTCCTTAATGATCTCAAATGATGATTGACACTCTACTATCTAGAAAAACTCTACATTCTTTTGAAGGAGGGAAAACATAGGGGTTGCAATCTTGCTAAAATTTTCTATGAATCTCTAGTAGTATCCAACATGTCCTAAGAAACTTCTAACATCAGTTTGGTTTTTTTGAGTCTCAAGTTGTTGTACTACCTCTATTTTCTTAGAATCCACTTTTATCCCTTTAGCTGAAATGTGGTGTCAGAATACTATCCTTTGTTATACCATTATTAGGTATTTTTCATGACTTAGGGATAACTAATGATCCTCACATCGCTTCAATACTTTGTCCATATTTTGAAGGCCTTCATCAAAATTTACCCATACACAATGAAGTCGTCCATGTAGACTTCAAAACAATCATTCACTAGCTCAATGAATATTGCCAAGACTACTCTCTAAAATGTCGCAGGAGCATTACATAGCTTGAAGGGAAACACTCGATATGTGAATATTCCCTAGTGGAAAGTAAAATTTATTTTGTCCCAGTCTCCTGCTACTACCTATATCTAGTTATATCCACTGAATCCATCCAAGAACGAGAAATACTTCCTTCCAGCCAAATTATCCAAGACTTGGGCTAAACGATAGAGGGAAGTAATCTTTGTGGGTAGATTTTTTAAGTTCCCTATAGTCAATGCAAACTCTCTACTTCCCATTTTTCTTTGGGACTACAACTAGAGGAAAAATCCATTTACTGTTAGAAATCGAATAGATGAATCTTACTTGCAGAATTGTCTCAATTTATATTTTAACAATGTCTTTCAAGGTAGGATTGAGTCTTCGTTGCGGTTGATGAATAGGTTTAGCATCATAAATATAGATGTGATGGGTATAAACAATTTGGTGTATTCCTCCCATGTTTATATAATCCCAAGAAAAATCTTTAGATCTATTCACCCAAAAAATAAATAATGTATGCTCTTCTGGCTCTATCAACCAACTATTGATAAATTCAAAGATTTTCCTAGTAATAACATGATGGTTTTTACCCTTGAAGGGTTGGAGGTGATAGTATAAAATTATCTAGTCAAATTTTTGAGTGGATAGCTATGTGGCATGGTTCTATGGATTCTATCAATATCTTTGAAGTTGTCCTTTTGTGGAATGATATTAGCTAGAGGGCAAGGTAATCTCATGAAGCTGGTGTAATCAAATTCAGTGTGATCAATGTTGATTGGCCACCCAAGAATCTCTTCTATGTCTACTATTTCCTCATCACTTGAGTCTATGGTAAGATTTTCCATATATTGTTTTCCATTTCATCTTCCAACTCTTCACCATGTTGTTTGATGACCACCATCACAAGTGAGGCTAGATTCTCTTGTCCATTGGGACCATTTGGTTCATCAGCCCAAACTTTGTTATGTTCAACAAGTTTATCAGGGGGATACAAGAATAAATGTTTACTATTGGGGCCATTTGAAATGGTCATTCCTCCCTCCCAGTAGTCAATCTTGGTTGCAACTATAGCCAAATATGGTCTTCCTGGGATTATTCTAGATAGCTATCCTTTGGTGTGAGGTACTGGATTATTTGGAAGTCTACTAGATATTCCCAACCGTCAACATTAACAAGAACATTTTCTATAACACCTTTGGGAATAGCTATGGATTCAATCTATAACATTGTAGTTGAGGGATGTGTTGATGGCGATTTTGGCACCACAACAATGCTAAACAGAGTATTGCTACTTTATTTCTCCTAAAAGAGAAAGGCAACACACGGATGCCTTAGCTCCCAAGGTCTTGGTAGTTGGGTCTCAACTGTGTTGATGTCCCTCAATGGTCAATGTAAAAGTAATATTCAAGGGGCCTACTGGTGTTGAGCTTTTGGACTGTTGTGGGTTAAACATGAATTTAAATCTACTCTAACCGGGGTTTTTCAAAGAAATAGAAAAAGATGGATTAGGGCTTTGGGATAGAAAAGAATGACACTTCATCCGAATTAACCAAACCTGTTGCCTTTCAAGGAATTCCTAACTAAAACTACAGAACAAACTTAACTTGTGACTAACACATAGTATCATTCATTCATAGTGCTAATTTCAACAGCAGATTGCAAGTTACCACTTTAAACCAAACATAAAATGAAACCTCATTCCTTGAGAGCTTCCCAAATTAGATGATTATATCAATGCAAACACCATTCTAGAACACAACATGAAATAGATTTTAATCTCGTTGCTTCTACTGTTAGTGAAACAGATAAGCAACATTTACAATGCTAGCACAATCACCAGTGTACATAAAATCTGTGATCTCGAACTGTTTCCATTTACACTAAGGGAACTGAAAGATACATTAGTCTATTCTGAATCTAACTCCTAACTACCAGTTCTACTCTACAAGTTCTATCACTTTCTAACTCTACCTGGTCCCCCCTTACAAAGAGGCAAGAATTCCTTATATATAGAATGTACAAAAAGAAGATGCTTTGTCCCCTATATTAGGGTTCACAAAAATATCTCCTTGGTTGCAGAGGGTTGGCATCCAAATCTTTCACAAAAGTGATTTCTGTAATAAATGTGAATCCTCGGTGTCTTATGTCGGTGAAGATTGCTTCCTTAGGTGTTTTGTAGATCTTTTGCAGCTACCATATTAAGTCACACCTTCATGTCCATTTTTGAACTCCAGCGGTGCTGCCCCGAGTGCCCCAAAATATCACCATTAATGCCAAGCTACCTCTATTAGCAGATACTAGCTGGCGTTATGACTCACAACTTTATCTTCTTCCTTTAGCGTTCTTCTCACTCCATACCCACTCTTCTGCAAGTTGTCGACATAGCACAAGCTAGTTGGTGAGAGGTTTTGGTGAGCCACAGAGGTCATACCGATCGTGCAAAGACCTTCGGCAATATTGCTTCCTTTTAGCCAGATGACATGGCGAAATCATGTTCTCTCAGCGAACTCCATTTCTTTAGTGGGCCCCCTCTCTCGGTCGGCAAGAAATCCGCCTTCGGTAAGACGTCATGGTGGGTGCCAAGAGCTACAATGATATGCTCTTTCACTGGTAGATTTGCTGCTATCGACAAGACCAACATTAGTCAGGAAGACGTTATGCTGCACCCAACATGCTACACTGAGGGAAAAAAATATATCGGCAAGACCCTATCGGGTCGGCAATACCTCATGGCGAGAACGCAAACCTTCCCCAAAAACCTTCTTTGGCAAAACTTCCCTTTGTCGGCGTGACTTCCCGTGGTCATGGAGATGCTATAGCGACCCCTTGTTTTCTCGGAAAAAAGCCCATTTTGTTTCAGTGTAGCTCTTTTTGGTTGCCCAGACCTTATGGCAAAGCCATTCTGCTTTGGTGAAATCCCACTTTCCTTCAGGGAGACTTTACTTAGTCGGTGAGACCTTCCACCAAGCTGAAAACTCCTGCTAAAATCCTTGAGACACATCATCACACACAGAATTTGACCCTACAAAATAGGGCCTTCGTTAAAACAATACATTAATATCATGGCTTTTACCAAAAAGAAACTTAACTCCAGAGGAGGTGGGACCAAAACGGGACCCAAAAACGACATCCCTCACCCAACAAAACTAGCAGGGGTGGGGCCAAAAGAGAACCAGAATTGGGACCGGAGTTGAGGTGGGAATGACCTAGGGAAATAACCAACATTCCCGAGCTCATACCTCATCCTGGCTCTGCATTCGCGAGGAAACCCAAAACGTAAAGGATGGAAACAAAACACTAGCGAAGCTGGAGCAAAATGAAGAACTAGGAAAAACTGTGGTTGGAACCAAATCCGAACTAGAGACTTCTAGGAAGTTTCAATTCTGGCCTCAGTTCCAGCTCTGGGTCTGCCAAAACAACACAAAAGATGTAGGAGAGAAAAGCCAAAAGAGGCAGAATCGGGGCCAGGGAAGGAACACAAAACAACGTTTGGAAGAAATTCCAAGTTCAGAATCTACTCTGGTTCTGGGCCAGCCAAAAAAGAAAATGCCCAAGGCTGAAAAGAAAACACCTAAGGCAAAGGACACAAACCGACAAAGACTAATGAAAAGAGAAAGAAAAAGGTGGGGTCGGACCTGGGATGGGACCTGAATGAGGAACTTTGAGAAAGCTCAACATTCCAAACCAGGCCTGGACCTGACTCCGACAAAGAATCAAAGGAAGAAGAACAAAGAAAAGATGGAACCAGAACTGGGGATGAAACAAGATCAAAACATTGAAGGAATTTCCAAGTTTGGTATTGGTCTCAGTTTCACCTCCGATAGAACTTTGAAAGGGACAAAAAATGCCTAAGGTAGAAAACCAAAGGCCCAAAAAGAAAAAGACAAAAAGGGGGACCCATTTTGATCCATATCAAAGTGGGGTGGTTATGTAGGGCATAACAAATGGCGACTCGACTGGGAAAATGGTTTAACCATTTCATGAATTTAAAGGATTCAGCTACCCAGAACTGTTGGTTCATGAACATTACAACTCTAGTTGGGTTAGCTATAACAAGCAAGGTAGAGCTAGAATCTCAAATGTAAGTCAATCAATGGATACCCCTGAATCTATGTGTGTGTTTGATTGTGCATCACTCTTTTATAAAGCTTTCTTCATCTTTCAGACAATAATGTGTAAGATTTGAGCTACATGAGTTGATTTCCTTTTGTGCAATGATATCCCGGGCATTGCTCCGCTGCCAATCAGGTGTCCATAGCCCTGACAGAGATTCCTCTAGTTTTCTCTCAGCATTGCTCTACTACCAGTCAGGTGTCCATAGCCTCGGTAGAGATACTGGAATCACCCATTCATATTGAATCCTCTTTTCATTTGATAATTCTTTTTATTTTCTTTTTTTCAATATGTTAGATGTTTAATATCTGATCTGGGTTGAAAACTACAATGGACCTCATAACAGCACTTGGGAATCAAAATTTTCACTCAAATCTTACAACACCATAGTCTTAGGAAAAATATACCATTATAAGAGGAGATGATTTGGATAATTTGTGACAGATTTAGGGGAGCCGATGAAGGTTACTTACTTGGAACCTTGCTTTAAAACTTTCCACAAATCTTATTGACAACAAGCATGAAACAACAAATTGAGGACAAAATCATCCAATCAAAAAAACCTAAAAATATCTATACCACTTCTCTCCTAATGACCAGAGTATGCTTCAGATAACAACCACCATTTCAAAATGGAAAGAAATAGATGAACCCCAAAGAACAAAAGAAACAAAAGGTAAAAGAAAGGACAAACAAACAAATAGCAAAGATATTTACAAACAAACAAAATATTTACAAATAGGGAAACAAACTATTTACAACAACAAAAAGAATAGGAAAAGAAGAAAAGGGACAAAAAAAAGAAAAACTAACTAAACCAAAAACTAACACTAACCTATCCTATCCCTAAACTAACTCCAAAGCTAAACTTTGAAAACAAAAGATTGTAAAAATTTGTACATTGACTTGACTAAATTTTTTATTGTATGCAGTAATCTTAACTTACTAGGCACAGTTCTAAGCCTAGCAAATTTATCTTTATACTTAGAAATCTAAATTTTATAGGAAATAAGTTCATTCTAAGGGCATAAAGCTTGAAATATTATTAGTTGTGGGTTTTTCAGTTTTGTCATGATTTACCCACAAACAGGTTTTACTATCCTCTACACCATAATCAAACTGAAAATTATTAAAACATAGAGGATAATGAATGGACACCACCTGATTCTAAAGATTGCTTGTTACCAATGCAGGCTTGTGTCATATGATTTCCTCTTCACGAGGTCTCAGCTCATGGATCACCACTAAATCAGGGCTCGTCTTGTAGTCAAGATCTTCACTCACTAGCATTTGAGTATTCATCTCAGGCACAGAGTCAAATTTTTTTTGAATTTCTTGAGATGAATCCTCCCTTTCAACATTCTCTTGAAACATGTCATCCCCAAGGGTTTGAGAATCTGCCTCCAGCTTATCATCATTGATGTCAGGGATACTAGCACATGGTGAACAAGGATCTTCTTCAAACTCATTTGAATGGATGGAGTCAGAGCCAGGAAAGATTTTCACTTCATATTCATCCATATCATTAACAAGAATATTCCGCTTAGCATCAAATTCATTGGTGTTAAGAGAAAATTGATTAGTGGATATCAAGCAAGGATCTTCTTCCAACATCACATTTGAGTAATCAGAATCAAAATCAAGAAAATATTCCCTTGTCTCATTCTCTTCATTATGCTGAAGAGATTCCACTTCTGAGATAATCTCTTAGTTACTTTCTTGGCATTCCTCTGCTTTATCCAAATGTACTCCATCATGAACTTCTTCAGGGAACAATTGACTGATCTACACATCTACTTGAATTTCTTCCCTTAAGATTTCATTTGGGCATTTGAGTCCTTGTTTCTAACCAATAGATTCCTTGGCAATCTCATCTTGAAGTGTGATATCTGCTTCAATCTGTTCATTGCTTAAATCAACATATTATTCTTCTTGTATTAACCCATCAAGGTGTGTCCCTTCCTCATTCACCATCATGGAAGAATCTATGAATGCATCGGTGAATCTATTCTCCACTTCTATCAAGTCTGCACTCTTCACATAGTTACTCTCATCATGTTGGATGGATTGATCATCATTCTCATGTATGCTAATTATTTCACCCTCTTCATTGGGGGGATAGGTACTCAAGGATCCTCCATAAGTATCCCTTCAATAGTAATCATTTGCTCGAAATACATCTTCATCCTTCCCAGGAAGACATGGCAGTCCATCTAATCATGTTGATCAGTTCAGTTTATTCTACATCCCCCTAGCCCAACAAGTTCTGATAGTTTCAAATCTCCCTGCTCTTCTAATTTCTCCCTTATTCAATTTTGCATATGGGGGATATCAATCCAACATGAACCATGTCTCTCTTTCCATCTCTCATCACCCTGATTCTGATCTTGATCAGAAGAGTTTACCTCATCTCCTTCAAAGCCATCATTAGTACTAGTGTTCTCAACAAAGCTAGATTCGATCTTGAGATTTCCATTATGCTCTGGATTTACATCCATTTCACCCCTTTTACTAAACAAGCCATCAAAATTATATTATGGCTCATCAAATGTTTCATCTGGAACTTCATTGTGATGTAATGGAGTATGCTTTGGAAGATGACTGAAAAGAGATGATATGGTCACAAACTCATTGACAAGTGGAGTAGTTAGCTCTATGATTGGATTTTGCAGGGATGAATTCTCCCGGTGGTCTTGTGTGCGATTGACTTGATATGGGGTATGGGAAAACCTAGTGTTTGGACCACTAAGAAGGTGGTAGCTTCTTGGTGAGAATGATTGCACTTGGGCAAGAATGGTGGGTGAAATGGCATAAGGCTACATGTGATGGCAGTTTGCAAGCACAAGAGGATTATAACCCTGAGTTTGGCTATCTGAATTTCTAGTATCACATCCAAATTGTGCTAATAAGAGAGCCTTTTTAAATGCATCAGGAAAAGATATAGCCTCACCACTACCTTTGACCTTGGTTGCAAATGAAGGGTTTAAACCCCAATAATAATGCTCTATCAATATATGATCATCCACAACCAAACCTAAAGATTGAACCCTTTGATACATAAACAAGAATCTGTGGTTAAATTGATAAATGATTTCCAATGGTATCCTTTTCATAGCTGCAAATTCAAATGATGGGTCTTGTGTTCGAAGACCAAACTGATCTAAGAATAAGATTTCTAGCTCCGCCCATGAACAAATAGATCCTAGTGGTAGATTATCATACCATTACCTGGCTATACCTTGAAGTGTTCTAATGAACAACTGACATACGACATCCTCATGCTAAACCTAAAGAAAATTAAGTATACACCTGCAAGTTTTGACATGTTCAAAATCATTTTTTCCACTGTGAGGGAAAAATAGAGGAATCCTATCATACAGATCACCAGGGATTTCATGGAAAAATCCTGGTATATACAAAGGGCTACCCATTAGAGTTGGGCTTTCCAAGACTTGATCCACTCCAACTCAGAACAACCCAGAATTACTCATAGGGCCCTCCTTCTAGCACCAGTTCCTGTTGATGGCGATTTTGGCACCACAATAATGCTAAACAGAGTATTGCTACTTTGTTTCTCCTGAAAGAGAAAGGCAACACATGGATGCCTTAGCTCCCAAGGTCTTGGTAGTTGGGTCTCAACTGTGTTGATGTCCCTCAGTGGTCAATGTAATAGTAATATTCAAGGGGCCTGCTGGTGTTGAGCTTTTGGACTGTTATGGGTTAAACATGAATTTAAATCTACTCTAACCTAGGTTTTTCAAAGAAATAGAAAAAGATGGATTAGGGCTTTGGGACAGAAAAGAATGACACTTCATCTAAATTAACCAAACCTATTGCCTTTCAAGGAATTCCTAAAATAAACTGTAGAAAAAACTTAACTTGTGACTAACACACAATATCATTCATTCACAGTGCTGATTTCAACAACAGATTGCAAGTTACCACTTTAAACCAAACATAAAATGAAACGTCATTCCTTGAGAGCTTCCCAAATCAGATGATTAACTCAATGCAAACACCATTCTAGAACACAACATGAAATAGATTTTAATATCGTTGCTTCTACTATTAGTGAAACAGATAAGCAATATTTACAAAGCTGGCACAATCACCAGTGTACATAAAATCTATGATCTCGAACTGTTTCCATTTACACTAAGGGAACTGAAAGATACATTAGTCTATTCTGAATCTAACTCCTAACTACCAGTTCTACTCTACAAGTTCTATCACTTTCTAACTCTACCTGGTCCCCCCTTACAAAGAGGCAAGAATGCCTTATATACAAAATTTACAAAAAGAAGATGTGTTGTCCCCTATATTAGGGTTCACAAAAATATCTCCTTGGTTATAGAGGGTGGGCATCTAGATCTTTCACAGAATTCAGTTTTGAAATAAATGTGAATCCTCAGTGTCTTATGTTAGTGAAGAATTTTTCCTTAGGTGTTCTATAGATCTTTTGCAGCTACTGTATTAACTCTCACGGCTTCATGTCCATTTTTGAACTCTAGCGGTGCTGCCCCGAGTGCCCCAAAATATTGCCATTAATGCCCAACTACCTCTGTTAGTAGATACCAGCTGGCGTTATGACTCACAACTTTATCTTCTTCCTTCAACATCCTTCCTGCTCCAAATCTGATCTTCTGCAAGTTGTAAGCGTAGCACGGGCTAGTCGGTGAGAGGTTTTGATGAGCCATAGAGGTCATACTGATCTTGCAAAGACCTTCGGCAAGACTAATTCCTTTCAGCTAGATGACATGGAGAAATCACGTCCTCTCGGCAAACTCCATTTCTTTAGTGGGCCCCTCTCTTGGTCGGCAGGAAATCCACCTTCGGCAAGATGTCATGGTAGGTGCCAAGAGCTACAACGATATGATCTTTCACTAGTGCATTTGCTGCTATCAGGAAGACCAACATTAGTTGGGAAGACGTTATGCTACACCCAACATGCTACACCGAGGGAAAAAAAATATATCGGTAGGACCCTATCGCGTCAGCAATACCTCATGGTGAGAACACAAACCTTCCCCAAAAACCTTCTTCGACGTGAATTCCCTTTATTAGCATGACTTCCTGTGGTCGGGGAGATGCTATAGCAACCCCTTGTTTTCTCAGTGATAAGCCCATTCTGTTTCAGTGTAGCTCTCCATGGTCACCCAGACCTTATGGCGAAGCCATTCTGCTTTGGCAAAAGCCCACTTTCCTTCAGGGAGACTTTACTTAGTCGGTGAGACCTTCCTCTGATCTCAAAACTCCTGCTGAGATCCTTGAGAAACATCATCATGCACAGAATTTGACCCTACAAAACAAGGCCTTCATTAAAACAATACATTAATATCATGCCTTTTACCAAAAATAAACTTAACTCTGGCGAAGGAAGGACCAAAACGGGACCCAGAAATAACATCCCTCACCAAAAAAAACAGGTAGGGGTAGGGCCAAAAGAGAACTGTAATCGGGACCGCAGTTGAGGCAAGAACGAGCCAGGGAAAAAACCAACATTCCCGAGCTCATACCCCATCTCGGCTCTGCATTCGTGAGGAAACCCAAAATGCAAAGGATGGAAACAAAACACTAGTGGAGCCAGAGCAAAACAAAGAACCAAGAAGAACCAGGGTCAGAACCAAATGCAAACTAGAGACTTCTAGGAAGTTTCAATTCTGGCCTCAATTCCAGCTCTGGGTCGGCCAAAACAACACAAAAGTTGCAGGAGAGAAAAACCAAAAGAGGCAGAACCAGGGTCGGGGAAGGAACAAAAAACAACGTTTGGAAGAAATTCCAAGTTAGGAATCTGCTCCGGTTTTGGGCTTGCCAAAAAATAAAATGCCCAAGGCCGAAAAGAAAACACCTAAGGCAAAGGACACAAACCAACAAAGACCAACGAAGAGAGAAAGAAAAAGGCAGGGTTGGACTCGGGACGGGACCTGAACGAGGAACTTTGAGAAAGTTCAACATTCTGAACTGGGCCCAGACCCTACTCCAACAAAGAATCAAAGGAAGAAGAACAAACAAAAGCCAGAATTGGAACCGGGGATGAAATAAGATCAAAACATGGAAGGAATTTCCAAGTCTAGTATTGGTCCCGGTTCTACCTCCGACAAAACTTTGAAAGGGAAAAAAATTACCCAAGGCAGAAAACCAAAGGCCCAAAAAGAAAAAGACAAAAAGGGGCACCCATTTTGTTCCAGATCAAAGTGGGGTGGTTATGCAGGGCATAATAGGATGTAAATCATTGAGTCCCCAATTCTTCATAACATCTACTATCATTACATTAATGGCCACTCCTAGGTTCACAAGTGCATTAGGTATTGCTACTTTATTGATTGTCACTGTTATAAGTGGACTGCCTGGATCATCATATTTTGGAGCTATGGTTTTTTCAACCAAAAATTCAACTAGATATTCGTTTATGTGAACAATATTAATCTATTTTTATTTCCTTGAACCTAGTATTCTAATGTACAACTATTTTTTTAGTTGGTTTAGTTTAGGGATCTCTTTAATCTATTGTAACAAAGGAACCTTGATTTGAAGTTGTTTAATCTCTTGTATCAACATAATTTTGGTGGATAAGGTCATTTCCGAAGGGTTTTTCAAAGTGATTGGTTTGAGAAACTCCAAAAAAGGTGCTTGAGTTTTCTCTGTCAAGGTGGATTCCTTCTTTAAAGGATTAGTTGGATGCTAATCACCCTCCTCTTGAGGTAATTTAGAAGTTCCATATGAGGATGGTGGAAGGGTCTTGTCTTGATTACTCACTGGATTTTTCTCTAAAGGTGTGGAAGATGTCTTAGTTGTTTCAATAGATTTTTTAATGAGCTCATCTTGGATCTCAACTATTGTAGGCTACCTAAGTATTTTTCCCAACCTTAACTATAGGTTTCCACAATGGATATCATTAAGTCCAATCACATTTTCCTCTTACATGGAATACACTGGGGTATTTTGTTGATTATTCTTTGGATTAGGGACAAGTTGTGCTGGGAGTTGGGTTTGGTTAACCTGCTCATTTTTTTAGGGTTTTGAGGGGCTAGTAAAAGGTTCTGCTGAGGATTAGGCATCCTCCTATGCCTAGTGTAAAACTGATTTTGAGGATACCATTTTTGTTGAGTTTGGTTTGGCCATTGGGGCTTTCCCCAAGACTAATTTTCCCATTCAGGTGGTCCCCAAGGGTAAGCTCCCCAATTAGGTGGTGCTTGAGGTGAAGGTGCCACCCATTGATTATTATTATAATTTTCTGGTAGTCGCCAGGAAGGATTTGAGATCTGGCGGTAAGAGAAATTCCCTCTAGGTCTTTGATTCACAAGATTGATCTCCTCTTCAACCTGATTTGTTATCTTCTTGGAATTTTTAATTGCATTTAGGATCTCACATTGATCAGTAGCATGACTCTTCTCAAAAACTTGGCAAACTTCAACTGTATCCAAGGGACATTCTCTTCATAGATGTTTATTTTGACACCTAGGATAATAGATTGATAAGGTCTTAAGATTATGTTTTTTGGATTGTATTCCATCCAATGTGGTGTTTAATTGAATGAGAATGCTAGTTTTGATATTTTTTAGCTCCTCATGTAGTTTACCTATTTCATTGGAACCTTTGAAAAGAGTAGATTTATGAATACTTCCTCGGGTACGAGACAAATTCTTGCATAACTCAATGATATCATTAAGTCCAAGTTGGGATACATCTCAATTTCCCATTCAATCTAGGCTTATCCTAGCATCTTCATCAATTCCCTTGAGAAATATAGTCTTTATAATTTATTTACTTATGGCTTCTCTACCACATCATTTAGATGAGAAGATGAACATATCCAGGTAATCTTCTAGGATTTCATCTTTGCTTTTCCTTAGTTTGAATAACTCCTCTTTCCTATCTCTAACTGTATAGTAGCTCTAGTATTTGTCCAAAAAGGAAGACTCCATATCATCCCAAGAGATTATTGACCCTAAAGCTAATCCCATGAACCAACGCATTGCAATGTCCTTCATTGTATTGTAGTTGTATGTTTCACACAACACTTTGAACTCAAATAGAAACTGGCCAAGGCCTTTGGGGATAAACCTCTAGAAGTTGGTAATAATGATAGTAAAATGTTTCCCATAGGTGTATCATCATTTCAATCGAGAGAAATAGGATAAGTAAATGTGTGTACTCCTCCTGCTGAGTTAGTTCCATTTCTACGGTCACCCATGACATTGAAAAGAATGTGTTCCTCTTCAAAATATTTCTCTAATGGCTAAGGTTCTTGGGTATGCAAAGGAATGATTTCCTAGACAATGGTTTGCTTGAATGGCTGAAGTTTTGGGGTATACTGGGAGGTCTCAGGTTGATCCTGCTTGATCAATTCTTCTATAAGTTCTTTAGTTGATACTTCTACCTCCCTACATGTGGTTGGAACATCTTTTTTTGGGGGGAGGGTTTGGTATGAATTTTCTGTGTGGGACTCATTTCCTGATTGTGCAAAAAAAGAAGCTTGACAAATATTTTTTTTTCTAAAAGAGGTATTCAATCAATCTCCTATTAACACTAGAAAAGGAAGGGTCCCCGACAATGACACCAAAAAAGTGACAAATTGTCATTAGGTCCTATCACTTTACTTGAAAATGCATCAATTATATCGACTAGGTATTGTTTGAAGGTTGTATGCAATAGGGGAATCTTGGCTAACTCTCTTAGATTTTTTTGAATTTATGGAACAACTATAAACAAAATTTATACTAGAGAGCATAAAGTTGTTTCAAACTAGAAAGCATGAGATTGTTAAGATAGAAAGTAAAAGATGATTAAACTAGGAAGCATATATATTACCTAAAAAGAAATACTTGTAGTAAAATTATAAAATTAAAATGAAAACAAATAATGACTAACAACTAACTATTAATAGAAAGTAAACTTAACAATCTAGAACTGACTACCAAAGTGGATGCTCTGAAATTTCAAAGTAAAAGATTGCAAACTTAAACTATGACTTGTAGGAGTGATTGACAAAGCTCAACACATACAAACAACATTCATCTACATTTATCATGGATAAAATAAAAGTAACAGAACTAAAAACTAAAATACCTATCTATCTACTCTATGAGATTCCCTCTAGTGGCCAAGTCTCAAGTGTTTCTATTCTTAACTCAGATTACATGTAATTCGATATCTTCAAAATGAATCCATCCATGATAATTCCATTACACAAAAATAGTAACATAGAATAAGATTGGAAAATTTTATTTTATTCATATCAGAAAAAGTGTAACATAGAGACATAGTTCAAAACATATTAGGGTATGTGCAAGATCATCATGGAAAAAACTAGCCCTTAAGTGGCAAAAAATCTAGGAAAATAAAAGTTAGGCAACTTGACATAAAAAATTGAATAAGTTATGTATATTATTTCAAAAATATGTAAGAATAGAATCTGTAGCAAATTGAATGTAGTTTCTAAACTACTAGGTTTTTTTTTTTAAATAAAAATTATTTGGTGAAAATTTGAAATTTCAATGCAGTAGTACTTAAATTTCAGGGAAAAAATAAGGAGTAGGTGTTTTTCTGACCACCCTAACCATAATAAAATGATAATATTATTTTATAAGATTTTAGATATAAGTAGAGGACTCATGTCTCAATGTGATGCATATTTTTTGTAAAATTTTTCCAAGTAAATAAATAATTATGATTTTTTTATTACAACTTTTAAAAAATATAAAAACTAGTATGTTTGACTACCATAACTTAGTCAAAACTTCATAAAATTCAATTTTTCTTTTTTAAATCCTATATTGTGTGAAGCATAGAATGTGACACATGTTTTGGATTCAAAAAATGTGATACCGTTTGAAAGCTATAGATGTTTTTCAATCAACCTATCAATCAAGAATTTAGTCATAATTCAAATAGAAAATGAGTAATAACTACTTATTAAATTCAAAGTAAAGCATAATTTATATTGGTGGAAAGCTGAGAATCTCCTTTAAAAACCTTTTTTGTTCATCAATTTTGGGTAAAAAAAAAGTTGTCAGCCACATACCCATCATATTGCCACTTTTTGGCCCATCATGATCCTACACATACCCATTATAATAGTATAACAATATCCAATATGCATTATTTATGGCGGTTACATATATATACTAAACTACTAACAAAATACTAGATTTCAGATGGTGAAATATCACCATTGAAAAAGTCTTCTAACAAAATTTTAACTAACCAACATACTGAGGTCCATAACATAAAACATATTAAAGTCTCAGAGTGGAGCCATAAATTTTTTAAATAAAAATTAAAAAGAAAGAATTAAAAGGACTTTTTCCACTATGTACACCTAAATTTCTAGCACCTAGACTTCCGATGCTCTATCTTCAACTATTTGAAGTCGACTTTAAATTCCACTTGGTCATGCATAATTTCTTATATAATGAATGAAAGCTACACCATTATATCAGCATTAGTCTTCTAATTTCAATCAATTTAGGAAATAAAGATTTATACATTTTATTACAAAAAATAAGCAATTATTAATCCTAAAAATAAACAATTGGCAAGGTTAAAGTGATTGGTATAAAAAAGGAAGAGTATTTTGCTGATTATAATCATGAGGCTGTTTATACCTCATCATCCTTGTTTATACATAAAACATAATGTCTAATATTCATATATTGAAGGGTTCTCATCCCTAAGAATCATTGTGCAACTTAATAATGTAAGGAATCCAAGTTGGTCACACTTGTCGAGCTAAACTTAGACAAGTATTTAGTCATTAACAAGACATGGAAGTTTCTGAGTTCTAGCAGAATTCATTCCTTCCAAGTTTATACATTCATTCATAGATTACTCTAATCCACCTTTTACATTGGTTTGGTGCATTCTCCTAGTAACAATATCATGCACAAATTCAAGCATAAAGACATGTTGATTTCCCCATAAAATGTTTGACATGCCAGAATCTTAATAGTAAGGAAATATATCCTTCGACCCTATAGATCAAAATCTGATTGGGTTTATTAGATTTGAGCAAGGATTTCACCACCCTTCCTCTTGGAAGAGGCAACATCAAATTACAAACAATGTCGATATGATGAAAGCACAACATATAAACAACAAAACACAAGGTGATTATCCATATTCAAGGGATTGATAGTTGATCCTCCATGTTTTAAAAAAATCATAAAACTATAGAGATTCAGCTTTAGAGATGTTAGATAACCATCAAAATCCTGCCATAAAGGTGTGAACTAAACAACAAACATACTTAAGATATTTTAAGGCTCAAGCTAGCTGCAAGGCTTAAAAAAAAACTCATATATCACTGGCTACAGTTCAGGTGACCGATGACTATGGTTGATACCACACACAACTCAACTCAAAGTTGTGATTCCAATGGGATTACATGTTATGGTAAATAATGAAATCGATAGAATGGAAGCTATCGTTCATACAATAATAGAAATATAAAAGAATGATTTTTCTTTCTATGCAATCAATTTACCTGCTGATATTTCCTCACCCATGACCACACTTTTTTCTTTTTCCTTAAAAAAAACTATCTTTCTTTGCCTCTCTATTCAGTATCCAGAATGGAAACAGTAACAACATATTACTCTTACTTTTGCATTCCATTGGTGGAGGAATTATTGCCTTACCGGCAACCACTACACATTTGAATATTTCCATTATTATTGTGGTAGACCACGTCCTACATAATCTTCTTTCATTTCTCAACAGTCTAACATTAGAACAATTTTGGTTATCAAATTAAATTTGAATATGCATTCGCATATATGTATATGTATGTATATATAAATATATGTAATATATATATGTAATCATATTTATCTACATACATATATATGTAATCCTATTTATCTATATATATATATATATATATATATATTTATTAAAAATGAATTCTTGTGTCCTTTTCAATCATTCTTTCAAATATTTCTTTCATTACTTCTAACAAAAAGTTTAGTAAGGAAAATTTTAATCTACAACTCATTATTTTAAGTAATAGAGACAATTTGAGTCAGGAAATCTCATTCTCTTATATATGCAATTTAATTCAAATACAATTCATCATGTCAATTGTGGTGTGTGCACCCAAATTCCAATTGGCTTACCATTTGATCTGGCTAAACAATCCTACTTTAACAACGTTCTCATCCTTCAACCTGACAACCCTATAGTTGCACACACTTACACTTGAAAATTGATTAGTAATGTTCAATTATTGGCATTATATAAAATAATTTTCAAAAATTTGAAAAGTCAACATCTTTTAACTTCTTTCATTCAATTTTTGAATATTCTAGAATCTCCATTTAATATTTAATTGAATTTTGTCAATATTTTTATTTACCATAGTATGATAAATATGCAATAAAATTGGGTTATGACATCCTTCCCCTCTTGGTAGATACATCACCTTGATGTCTAATAAGTCGAATAAAAGAACATTATATCAAATTTTGAGCATTCATGTCTATTTCAACATCTTATCAAAATATATGTCTATTTCAACATCACATCAAAAATATATGTCTATTTCAACATCACATCAAAAATATATGTTTATTTCAACATCACATCAGAAATATATGTCTATTTCAACATCACATCAAAAATATATGTCTATTTCAACATAAAAATTTTAAAGCATGAAATATCATGTCTCAATACAAAAAATTCTCTTTTTCAAGAAAGAAAATGTGGAAAGGAGCATTCTATTTCTTTCACATCCTCCCAAGTAGCACTTTCATGTAAGTGGTCCCATTGGACTTTAAATTTAGCAATATCTTTGCTCTATAACTTAACATTGTGTCTATCCAAGATTTGAATGGGCTCCACTAGCATCACTCCTAGATCCTGTACCTACAAGGATTTCCAATCAAGTATATTAGTCACATCAAGATTATGTCTTAAGAAACGAAACATGAAACACATTATAAAGTCGAGCCAGAGAAGTGGAAGAGCTAGTCTATAAGCAACTAGGTTAATCACTTACAATACTTTAGACGGTCCCACATATCTTGGGGCCAACTTGGAGGAATTTCCAAAACAATAGAGCTTTAATGAGGTTTAACTCTCAAGAAAAGGGTTTGTGCAAGATCATGGGGGTTGAAAAAGTGGTGATGTGAAAAAAAGGCACTTTTAACATGCCCAAAAACATGAAATTTTCACTTTGACATTTTTTAGGCTTAAGTACAATATCCATTTTTGTTTGGTAATACCAAACCAAAACGGATATCTATTTCAAAATGGATATTCATTTTGTTTTTCAAAATGGATATCTATTTCAAAAATCAGGAACCCATTTTCTTGAAAAAAAAGGATATCCATTTTGAAGACCTAAAAAACCCTCTTTAGTAAAATGGGCATAACTTTTGTGTTTCTTATCAAAATTTCAACTTTTTATAGGCATTGGAAAGGTGATTGAGAGATCTACACAATGGACTAGGTGGTGTTACTATATTTTACAAAAAAATTAATTATAATCATTTGAAATTCATATTTCATTTTTTAAACATAAAATGCTCACTACTTTCACATGCAAAGTCTTCTTCTCATGATTTTTTTGTAAGACTCATCTCAAAATACTTGAAACATTAGAAAAGGTAACGAATAATGAAATATTTATATTTTTTGTAGCAAGTAGATGAAAAAATCTTCATAAATCATCATATCTCTCTATCCATTTCTCTACCTCTTTATATATCACTATGTCTCCTCTTAAGCTATAGACCTATCCCTCCCTCCTTTATTCTCTCTTTCTCCCTCTTTATACCTATCTTTCTCACTCTCTCTCCTTGAGCTCTAGAAATTTATCTCTACCACTCTCTCCCTCCTTCACTTTGAAGTCTCTCTTCCTCTTAAGTCTCTCCCACTCCCTCTCTCCCTCTTAGGTCGCTCTATCTCAAGTCTCTCTCACTCCCTCTCTCCCTCTTAGGTATCTCTATCTCAAGTCTCTCCCACTCCCTCTCTCTCTTTGTTCTCTCCCACTCTCTCTCCCTCTCTCCCTCCCTCTCTCCCTCTCAAATCTCTCTCCCTCTACCTCCCTCTACCTCTCTCTCTCTCTCTCTCTTGTCCCTCCCTCTCCCTCTCCCTCTCCATATCCTTCTCTCCTTCTCTCTCTCCCTCCCTTTGAAGTCTCTCTCCTTCTTAAGTCTCTCTCTCTCTTAGATCTCTTCCACTTCCTTCTCTCCCTCTTAGGTCTCTCTCTTAGGTCTCTCCCACTCTTTCCTCTATCTTCCTCTCCCTCTCTCTTTCTCTCTATTTCTCTCTCTTAGGTATCTCCCACCCCCTCTCTCTTCTCTCTTTCCTCTCTCACTCTCTTTCTCTTATTCAAAATCTCCATCTCCCTCTTAGGTCTCTCTCTCCCACTCTCTCTCAAGTCTCTCTCTTACAAACACACTCTATCTCTCTCTATCTCTTCATATCCTTCCTAGGTCTCTTTCTCTCCCCCCTCTCTCCTTCCCTCTCTCCATCTCAAGTCACTCTCCCTCCCTCTCTCTCTCCCCATCTCAAGTTACTTCTAAGGGAGAGAGAGAGGGAGAGAGAGATAAAAGGAGGGAGGGAGAGAGAGACTTGAGAGGGAGAGAGGGAGAGATAGATAGAGGGAGGGAGAGGGAGAAATACTTGAGAGGGAGAGATAAATTTATCTATTTAGGGTTGTTATGATTAAAAGGCATATATCTAATAGTTAAATATAGATTTGATCAATAAAATAGAGAAAAAAACACCCAGAAAGTTATAGTAGAAAGAAGACAGCACAAAGAATTTAACGTGGTTCACCCAATCCAAGCTACATCCACCAAATTGTAGCCATCCAATGATTTTATTAGCCAGTGGAAAAATTATTACAATATCATGAATAATTTCCTTTTTCTACATGTTGTAACCCCCATACCAACCCCTTATAACAAGCCTTTTAGAAGCTTCTAGAAATTAGGGTTTTACAAAGTCATTTTTTTCTTTTTTGGTGATTTTTTCCTTTTTCGATGACGATGCAAAAAAAAATAGAAATAAAATTTCTCAAGGGCTACCACCCTAAACCCCCAATTTTTTGAGGGCTACCACCCCCAAACCCCTACCTGGGGCCCGAACCAACCAGGGACCTCGACAAGGATAGATGTCTTGGTGTATAGTATAGCATGATCAATCGCCACATATCAACAATCTCCCACTTGGAGACTGATCAAGCTCCACACCAACACATTCTACCACTTGGAGACTAATGTTGGACAACACTGATGCACTTATAGCTCCCACTGGAAATAAGTACCTTTGACCCTGCTACTCTATTATACCTAAATTCAACCTTGAAGGAAAACCGAAGCTAATGATGAGCTCAACTTCTCCCTTGTCACCGCCTTTGTAAACATATTCGTTGGATTGGAATCTATATGTATTTTTTCCAACTTGACCTGTCCATCCTCCAACATTGACCGAATGAAATGATATCTCAACTGTATGTGTTTTGTTTTAGAGTGCAAGGCAAAATTATTTGTAAGATGTATAGCACTCTGGTTGTCTATAAACAAGTAATTTTTAGCCTATTGTTTTCCCAACTCTTCCATGAAAAGTTACAACCATATCATCTCCTTTGTCACCTTTGTTGCAACGACATACTCTTCCTCCGTGGTGGATAAAGAAACCACCTTTTGCAACTAAGAAATCCAACTCATTGTTTTCCCACCAATTGTAAATACATAGCCTATGGTACTCCACCTGGTATCTATATCCCCTCCCAAATTTGAGTCAACATAGCCTTTTAAATAAGTATTAGAGCCCCTAAAACAAAAAAATTTAATGGATGTACCTCTCAAGTACTTGAGAATCTAGTTTACCGCATTCCAATGCTCGCCACCGGGATGACTCATATACCTTCTAACAACTCCTACAATATGTGCAATATCTAGTCTTGTGCATACCATGGCGTACATTAAACTACCTAAAGCTGAAGCATATGGTACCTTCGACATTTTATCTTCCCTCTCTTGTGTCTTTGGACACATATCCTTAGTCAATTTAACATGACTAGGAAAAAGTGCGCTAACAACTTATGCATTTTTCATATGAAATCTCTGCAACACCTTCTCAACATGATCAGCCTGAGATAAAAACATTTTTTTGTTTTTCCTATCTCTTGTAATCTTCATACTAAGGATTTTCTTTGTTGCCCCCATATCCTTGATAGCAAATGAATTTGCTAACTGTTATTTTAACTCCCTTATGTGATTCATGTTAGACCCCACTACAATCACATCATCAACATATAAACATAAGATAATGTAGCTATCATCATCGAACCTCTTAAAATAAACACAATGGTTTGAATTACACTGATTGTAGCTTTGCTCAACCATAAAACTATCAAATTTGATACACCATTGTCGAGGTGCTTGCTTCAAGCCATACAGACTTTTCTTTAATCTAAACACAAGTTTATCCTTACCTTTGACCTCAAATCCTTGTGGTTGCTCCATATATATTTCCTATTCCAAATCACCATGGATAAAAGTTGTTCTAACATCAAGTTGTTCTAAATACAAATCTTTAATAGCCACAATACTTAAAATAGTATGAATAGAAGCCATTTTAACAAAAGGAGAAAAGATTTCATCAAAATCAATACCCTGTTTTTGTGCAAATCCTTTTAGAACTAATATGGCTTTAAATCTTTTCTTACCTCCATCCTCCTCTTTCAACCTATAAACCCATTTTTTTGGTAAACCCTTTTTACATGCAGGTAACTTTCATAATTCCCAAGTCTATTTTTTTAGCAAGGAATCTATTTATTCTTTCATTCCATGCTCCCACTGAACCTTGGTATCCATCTACATAGCTTCATAATAACATTTTGGTTCACTAGCATCAGTTAATAAAATAGAATACAAAGAGAGAAAATATTTTTGGAGGTCTACTAATCCTTGAAGATCGTGTAACATTCACTAGAGTTTGTGGTATTTTTTGTTGTTGTAGAGCATGAGGAACCACTATAACATCATTGTTTGGTGTATCATCAAACACTACATAATCATTTTCTTTCTTCTCATGCTTCTGCAACTGATCTTTGTACAACACTTTCTCATTGAATATGACATCCTTGCTTCTCAATTTTATTTTATTTTCAAAATCCCAAAGCCTATAACCAAATTCATCAATGTCATATCCAGCAAATATACATTTCTTTGATTTTGCATCAATCTTGATTCTATTTTTAGAATCTACATGTGCAAATGCTTTACAACCAAAGGTCTTGAGAAAAGAATAACTCACCTTCTTACCTGTCCATACTTCCTTCGAAATACAAAAACCCAAAGGATTAGAGAAAACTTTATTGATTAAATAAACAACAGTGTTTATAGCCTCTACCCACATGTTTAAAGGCATCCTAGCATTCAATCTCATAGTCCATGCACGCTCCATTATTGTTCTGTTCATGTGCTCAGCCACTCCATTTTCATGTGGAGTCCTTGGAACTATTTTTTTCATATGAATACCATTAGAGGATTAATAATCTTCAAACTCTTTGCTACAATACTCACCACCATTATCATATCTGGGACATTTTAACTTTTTACCTGTCTCATTCTCAACCAAGCTTCCCCATTTCTTAAAAGTTTCAAATACATCATATTAATTCCTAAGGAAATAAATCCATACCTTCCTTGTTGCATCATCAATAAAAGTGACATAGTACCGAGAGCCACCAAGAGAAGGTACTTGAGCTGGTCCCCATACATCCATATGTACAAGCTCCAATTTCTCATCTTTCTTTTTCTTCCCATCCTTGAGAAAACTCTCTTTTTTTTTCCATACACACAACTTTTACAGAAATCCATATTAACATATTTCAGACCTGGTAAAACATTTTGAAGCATCTAAAATCTTCAAACACTCATAAACTCAAACATGGGTTAGTTACATGCAAATTTATCCAATGCTCCTATGAAATAACATCTTATTCTTCAAAATGCAACAAATAACAAAAAAGGATCAAAAATACATTGCAAAAGAATAACATGTACCTATTCCATATTGGATTGGTGTCAAATGTGCCAATGACCCTTTCCCAATCCTTGATAAACTCAAATGATGCAATGCAATGGTGATGGGAAAAATTAGTTCTCAATTGAAGAGAGTAACTTTGCATGAGAGTGTAGATGATTTGATGAAGAATCGTCCCTCTACTTATAGATTCTCAAGTTGAAAGAATGCTCATAAGAGAGAAATGTGGGATAAATATTGGACCAATGAGATGAGGCCACTTGTCACATTATGATAGGTTGAGGAATGTGAAAGTTTTGACCAATGTTCCCAGGAGGGGGAGATTCAAATTTGAAATTGTGAATTAAATGTTGAGAGGGGGACATGAAAGAGAGAAGTTATTGCAATGTTGGAAGGGACAAGTCAACTTGTCTTCATATTCAAAAATTGAGGGAATATTCCATTTTTATGCCAAGTTGAAAGAAAATGATTTATTGGTGCAAGTGGGAAAAGCTAGAGGATGTGATGGGTGGTTAGATTAGTTTAATCAGGATTAGATTAGCTTAGATGATGTTTAGGTGATTTTGACCTATTTGATTTGAATACTTTGATTTATTTAAATCAAAAGGGATAGAAGGTGATTTCAGATTTAATTAAATAAAGGTTTGATTTATTTAATTAAAAGAATGGTGATAAAGTTAATTTATTTAATTTTAAATTAATGACCTTAGGAGATTGAGTTTAATTTACTTGATGAATGGATGAATGTGAACTTATTTAATGATTGGATGAATATGAATTAATTAAGTGCACGATGCTAATTTTGCATGTCTACATTTTTCCCCTCTTTGAAGCAATGTACTTGCTACGTTGGTTCAAAGAATAAACTTGTCGCAAATAAAATTCAAAAAATTTCTAATTTTTTGGGATGCCCCAGTGGAAAGAAGTACACTAGTACATTTCCCCCTTGAGAGATTGAGCGAAAAGATTCTATTTGAGGGTTGATCTCATGATAAAGAGGTTCAAAATGGATGGTTATGGATGATGATGCAAATGAGATGGTTTTAAGATGCTTAGAATAAAAAATCTATATTATCTTAAACAACTTAAATGACAATATGATGTGAGATGGATGAGATGAATGGTGTGATATGCTATGATTATGCAAATGTATGATTTATGAAAATATATGATTTATGAGATGATTAGACTAACATATCTATATTATGATGATGATTATGCATGTGCGATGATATGTAGAATATTGATGGTTTGTGGATGCAAGATGAATGCACTGGTGATGATGATTAACTGATCATGACGTGATGTTAATGCGGAAAAGAAGAAATTATATGATAACAAGAGAATCCAACAAGCCAACTTTATGAGATGTGATAATGAGAAATGGTCATGAAAATGGGATAATTTTCTTATCAAGGCTTGGGATTTTAAAAGGGTCACTTACCTTATGTTTGATAACATGCATAAGTATGATGCATCAAGGTATAAAGGACTAGGATGGCGTTGTACTTAGTGTGATTGAATTTCACTCAACAAATAGATAGGAGTATTCTTGTTCACACCTGACATACAAAAACCTTGCTAGGATGCACTTTGGAAGTTTCAAACATCTTGGACCAAAACAAGGAAAGGTATAAACAATCAATGCAATAGTCTGCAAGCTGTCCAAAACATCCTCTATACTTATCTAACAAAGCAAGTATTTTCCAATTTATTTTACAAGAACATCCAACAAGCACAATAGACAAAAGATAATGAGCATTTTCCCCATTCCTATCTCTCTAAATCCCTTTGTTTGGACATCATCCAGAGGTTATTGGAATGATCACAAAGAGATAAGTCAAAAAGACCAAGATAAAGTAAACAAACAAGTTGGTGTTCTTCAATACTGCTAACCAAAAGAATGTGTTTTTAAGGATAAGAACTAAAACTATTACCAAAAGATAATGCCCATTGTAGGAAGGATACATCCTAGGACATGTTAGTGGATGGCGGCACATCATTTCATTTATCAAAGTGTTCTTTCTGATAAATAATTCCCATTGTAGGAAGGATCCTAGGACATGATGTTATCAGATGATTGATATGGGACTATTTGGATGATGGAATATCGACACAAAGAATTGACCAACTTGTTTATGTACTGACTTAAACCTGAGACTTGACGTTTTTGAGTTTTACTTTTAAGCTGCTAGACTTGTTTCTAACTATTTCACCAAAGGTTGAGGATGGCAATTAGTTTATTATGGATGGTGCCATTGCAGGTGCAAGCGAGATGAGGTGGATGGATTTTTTCAAATATTTGGATGTTTTTGACATTTTGCAATGTTTTGAGGCTGTTTTTGGTATTTTTTGAGATTTTTGATTTTTTGATTTTCTAAATTTTTTAGGATTTTCTGATATTTTGACCAAGAGACTAACCTAAAGACCTATCCTAGGGGCCTCGGGGGCTAATCAACAGATTAGCCTTGCCTTCGTTATACACACAGAGACCACGGAGTTTGACATAGGACTTGACTAATTTATAGATGAAGATATACATGATGAACTATCAGTTTATTATGATAGACTCCTAAAGGACTGACCTAAGTGTCTCAGGGGATGATCAAAGATCAACCTTGCCTATGTTCAAGGCTCAAAGACCCATAGTTCGACAAGACAACTTTGTTTTTGACCTTTTTACTGACTTTTTGACCTGTTTTGGGATTTTTGATATGTTTTAATGTTTTTGGATTTTTTGATTTTCTGATGTTTTGATGTTTTTGGATTTTTTTTTATGTTTTGATGTTTTTGGAGTTTTTGATATTTGATGTTTTTGGATTTTTCAATGTTTTGATGCTTTTGGATTTTCTGATTTTCTAATGTTTTTGGATTTTTTGATATTTGATGTTTTTTGGATTTTTTGATGTTTTTGGATTTTCTAATATTTGATGTTTTTGGATTTTCTGATATTTAGGACTTTAAGAATATACATGAATCTGATCAGATGAGAATGTGCCGCCAGCGTGATGCAATAGACTACTTTGATAAAGGTAGGATAAACTAACCTTGAGGATGGGTCGAGTAGTACTAGGAGCTTGGATCATGATATGAAAACAAGACCAAGCTATGGTGCGGATACGAGTGGATGAGTGATGGATGGAGATCTGGATGCGATGGATGCAGAACAAGTCGTGAAGATCCTGGTGAATGGAAAGTGCTTATTTACACAAGGTGCATGTTTGCTAGGTTTTCACCAAGTTACTTGTCCAAAGTGCCATCGAAGTGGTTTTCACTAGAGGACGATTTTTTTCTCTTTACTATTTTTGATCCTTTTTCTAATTTTTTTGGATTTTTTTTTTTTTTTTTTGTCACCAAGACAACTGTTTGCCAAGTTTTTGCCAAAGTAACCATTTTTTTAGGACATTTTCTAATTTTTTGGATTTTTTTGGTTATATACCTTGAAAGATTTAGGCATAAAACTTTTTGAGATGAGAGCTATTCATGGGCTCTTGCAGAGGTTCCCCTTCAGGTGTTGATAACTGATATGCCCCTAATTTGTAACTTGTTGTGATGATGAATGGTCCCATCCAATTAGGTTAAAACTTGCCTTTGCTGGTTAGGTTTGGGACATTCTTTTGATTCTCTTTTAAGACTAGTTCTCTGACTTGGAACGTCCTGCTTCTAATTTTGTTATTGTAGCTCCTTTTAAGTCTATTCTGATAGACTTGCAAGTAATTTAAAGCATCTATACATCGCTCATCCAATAGCTCCAACTCATTTAGTCTTGATACCTGGTATGCTTCATCTATGATGAGGTTTTGCAATCATATCCTGAGGGATGGGAGCTTGATCTCAATGGGGATTACTGCTTCCAATCCGTAGACCAGGGAAAACGGAGTGGCGCTGGTGGGTGTATAGATGCTAGTTCGATAGGCCTAGAGGGTGGGATTAAGCTACAAATGCTAGTCATGACCTGCGTCATTAACTATTTTCTTGAGGATTTTCAGAATGGTTTTGTTTGTAGCTTTTGCTTGGCCACTTCCTTGGGGATAGTATGGGGTGGAGAAGTGATGTTGGAATTTGAATTTCTCGCATAAGTCACGAACCTCCTGATTCTTAAATGGTGTCCCATTATCCAAGATAATAGCTTTTGGAACACCATATCAACAAATGAGATAGTTCAGGATGAATTTTGAAATCTGCTTCCTAGTTATATACGTCATGGGTATGGCTTCCACCCACTTAGTATAGTACTTTATTGCGGTTATGATGAATTTGTGGCCGTTAGATAAAGTGGGCGTGATTTTTCTAATGAGATCAAGTCCCCACTGCGAAAAGGGCCATGGTGTGATGATAGGATGGAGCTCTTGAGATGGAGCATGGATGAGGTCCCCATGCTTCTGACATTGTAGACACCTTCTGGCATAGTCATGTGCTTCTCGTTCCATTGTGAGCCAATAATTTCCCATCCTTAGCAATTTCTTAGCTATGGTCATTCCACTCAAGTGTGAACCACAAATACCGTTATGAACTTCAGTTAGAGCAGTTAATGCCTCCTCAGCATTTAAGCAACGTAGTAGGGTTCCTTTTATGCTTCTACAATATAGGGTATCACTGAGGATGACAAATATGGATGCCTTTTTAACAAAGGTTCATTTTAGGTTTGAGGGTAGATCAGCAGGTATGACTCCTATTCGAAGGTATGTATAAATGTCATGGTACCAAGGATCATTGGGACCAATGATTTCACACACAACTTATGATTTTGGTACCTCGAATGTGGGCACGAGAAGCTAATCTATCAGGAATTCATATTTTGGAACAGTGCTAGGGATGTCCAATAGGGACCCAATTGTTTCCATGGCGTCTACTGCTCTATTTTGGCTCTAGGTATCTATTCAAATGTAATTTTGATGAAGGATTCTTTGAGAAGCTCCACCAATTTTTTGTATGGAGTGAGCTTGTGGTCCTTGGTCTGGTATTCATCATTCACTTGATTTATTATCAATTGGGAGTTTTCGTATACTTTCAGAGCTATAATGTTCCACTGCACTACTATTTTGAGACCTATGGTTAAAGCCTCATATTCTACAATGTTATTGGTGTAGGGTAATGCTAGTTTGTATGACATTGGTATGAAATCCCCTTGTGGGGTGATGAAGAAGACACCAGCGCCTGATCCATGTTGAGTGTATGAGCCATCAAAGTACTATTTCCAGTGGTTAGCTACGTTGAGATTAAAAATGGATTCATTTGGAAACTCTGAGACGAGAGGTTTATCTAAATAGATTGGTGCTTCTACTAATTGATCTATGATGACTTGGCCCTTGATTGCTCTCTGCTCCACATATTCGATGTCATATTCTGATAGTATCATCACCCATTTTTCCATTCTTCATGTGAGCATTTCCTTTGATAGTAGATACTTGAGAGGATCAATTTTGGCGATGAGTTTTATTTTATGTGCCAACATGTAATGTTTGAATTTTTGTGATGCAAACACTACTGCGAGGCATGCTTTCTCAATGAATAAATAGTTTAGCTCATGCCCAACCATTGTCCTATTGATGTAATAGATAGCCCTCTTCGTTCCATTTTCATCATACTAAACCAAGAGGGCTCCAAGGGCTATTGTTGTTGCTAACACGTATAGAATCAATGGATTTCTTGGGATTGGTGGCATTAAGACTGGGGGTGTCAATAGGTATTCCTTGATTTTGTTGAATGCCTCTTCACACTTGGTATCCCATTTGTACACTACTCCTTTGTGGAGTAGGTGAGAGTATGGGTTTTGTTTGTCTGCCAGTTGTGCTATGAATCATCGAGTGGATTGGATTCTGCCTTGGATACCTCTTAATTGCTTTAATGTCTTTGGTGCCTCCATCTCAAGGATTTATTTTACCTTTGCTGGATCTACCTCGATACCCCTCATTGATACTATATATCCTAGCAATTTTCCTGATTGTATGATGAATACGCACTTCTTAGTGTTTAATCTGACCTTGTACTCCTCTAGCATGTCAAAGATGGCACTAAGGGTTGTTATCTTTTCTCTTTCTTGATTTGGATAGGATGTCTTCAACATATTCTTCGACTGTTTTATGGATCATGTCATGGAATACCAATGTCATGGCCCTTTGGTATTTTTCTCATGTCATGGAATACCAATGTCATGGTCCTCTTTAGCTATCATGATCTGATTGTACCTTGAGAATCCATCCATTAGTGACAACATCTCATGTCCCACTGTCATATCTACTATCATGTCGATGTTGGGAAGCAGGAAGTCATCTTCTAGACATGCCTTGTTCAAATCTCTGAAGTCTGTGCAAATTCTGATATTTCTGTTGGGTTTTGAAACAGGTACCAAATTTGACACCCATTTGGGATAATCTATTGGTTAGATGAATCCCGTGTCTAATAGCTTTTTTAGCTCCATTTTGACTAATAGGGCGATCTAAGGATGCATTTTTTGAAGATTTTGTTTGACAGGCTTTGCTTCTGGATACACTACTAAGTGGTGAACCACAATCTCTAGATCAAGCCCTGGCATGTCAACATAACTCCATGCAAAGTTTATTTGTCTTTCACTTAGGAATGCTGCTAGGAGCTCTTGCTCTTGTGATAGTAGTGATTCTACATAGAATGTGATATGTGGGGTTGCCTCTATTCCTAGGTTGGCTGGATTGCATTTTTCGGCCAAGACTGCTAACTTTTCCTGATGAATGGCTCTTAAAGGAAGATTGAATCCCCAATCCTCAGGCGCCTCAAAGAGGTTTTCACCATTGGATACATCCTTTTTACTTTTTTCTTGTTAGAGAGTGCCACAGTGTGGTTTTCACTCAAGGACTTGGATATTATTCTTAATTTCTCACTTTTGTGACTGAAGGATTCAATCATTTCCCTGTAATAAGTGTGTGTGTCCAACTCCATTATAAACACTACTTTGTGATCACCATCTGGAATGTTATCCTGTAGTCCCATGAATTCTGAGAGTGCCTCATCATTTTTGAATGTATCAAGAACCGGTGGTCCTCATTGGTCATAGTCGATGAGTTGGGGATATACTAGACGAATCTCATTATTTTTATGGTGATCTGGTTCAAAAGATAGGGTGCTAATCATGCAAAGAGTGGTATCCTCAAATAGCCTAGGTAAGTTGGTCATGGTATCCTCGTCATCACTACTACTAAAAACGTCAGTTATATCAAATGTAAAGTTATCTATGACTCTACTTGTAAACACTAGTAATTGTAGTTTTGTTGCGGTTGGCTGAGGAGGATTGTTCACTATTCTAACCAGAGGAATTCGGCCACATATGGTTATACTCAGAGGGGTACATCCAAGGCCAAGATTTGTTATCGATCACATCTCTGAAATGATAGGTTTTATAAGCCCATTGTCGATTTGTCCTAGTCTTTCATTTCTGTCATATCCCATTGCGAGCATCATTTGCAGACCCTTGCTTTTTTCATCTATTGGTAAGTCTAGTATTGGTCTTTCATCTTGATATAGCATATGAGATGGATCTACCTCAATAACCTCCTGGCCAAGGTCTCCCCAGCTTGTGAATTTTGTATATTCTTTAGGAGACGTTTGAGATGTGGAAGCTTCATTTATTTGTGGACATCCCCGTGATCTAGGAGATTGTGGTAACTCTCCTACCACAAAGACATTATTAGGGAGCTTGTAGTTTCCACGGCCATTATCTTAGATGATGAGCTTGATGTCAGAGATGGTGGGGATGGCGGGAGTAGCGGGTGTCTCTGTCACAGAAGTGGATGTGAGAGTGGCGGGATCAATGTATGGTGTGGATGGACCCTCATCATTTTTTGGTACTTGGGGATTTTGTAGTACTTTGCTTCAAGATTTTTGCAATACGAGAAAGGTTTGGGATCTCCATGGATGGTAATTTCTTGTACCTTATGTGTGAATTTCACACATTGGTGGAAGGTTGATGTTATTGCTTTCATCACATGAATCCATGGGCATCCTAGGAGGATGTTATATAAAAAGTCAAGGTCCAAGACCTGACAAGTAGTTTCCATGAGAGCCGACCCTACTTGAATAGGGAGTTTGATCATGCCCTGAGACACTCTTTTTTGATGGTCATATGCAATTATTGTGATGTCCTTTCCTTTGTCAATGGAATCCTCTGATATTTGCAATTGCTTGATGAGGTTGAGAGAACTAATGTTCAAGCCAACACCTCCATCCACCAAGACCCTTTTGATTTTTCTCTTATGTACGATGGCTTCTAAGTGGAGCACTCAGTTGTGAGATGGTTGAGTGGGGAAATCTTGATCAAAGAATGTCAGGAGATTAGGCATAATGATGTTTACGACCATAGCTTGGAAGATTTCTCCATCAAGATCTATGGGGATAGTGGATGAGGCCAATGCTTTGTCAAGGATTTTTCTATGGGCAAATGAGATTTTTAGCAACTCCATGATGGAGATTTGTGCTAGTGTTATTTTGAGTTGATCTAGGATATTATAGCCATTAGGAATAGATCTATAGATACCAAGGACTTTTTGGCCTAGGATGATGAGTAGCACCTCTTGTGGTGAATCGCAATCTTCGGTATAGGTTCCCTTGATGGTGATGACCATGTAGTTTTCATCTAGGGATGCAACGACTGTTTCATACACATGATTTACGTTTGAGTGGGTGCCTTTCCCTTTATCTTTTTTATTGTTATTCCCTTTGTTGCCATGATTAGGCATCAGATTCATGTATATCTTAAGATCTTGATTTCCTGTAGGTTGTTCCACATTTATGATTCTTTTATCGATGAGATCTTGAATTATTTCTTTAATCATGTAGTTGTTCATGGTAGCCTTTGATTTTATGGAACTTCGTGGGATTGATTCTCGATACCAAGGAGGTTTCACGCATATGGTTCTTGGTAATTCTCAAATGTAGGTGATTTGATGAGTTTTTTGTCTATTAGCTTTTTCATTATGTCCCCAAGTGGTTCCCCCAAAATGGTGTATTTTTGCTTGGGATAACTCTTGCGTTGGGGTGGTCCTCTTTGATCATTGAGATTATTGATTATTGGATTGTTGTTTGGTTGTTGTATTGTGTGATGATTGTTTTGGTGTTGGATTTGGATTTGTGGTGTGGGTGTATGTTGGCGAGGGGCACTAATGACCACCTTGGTATCGATGACGCACCATCATTATTAGCACGTTCCTTTCCCATGTGTCTTGGGTTTATCATTGTAATTGGATGTGGACGGTTTTTTTGTTGTTCGAGGTATGAGGTTGATCCTGCGGATTGAGTCATGAGGGTTCGTTCGATGCTGAGCACCTTGGGGATCAACTGATCATATGTGGTGATGCCCTAAACCTTAAGATGAAATGCCAAGTGGCCTTCAAGGTTGGATACGATGGTGCAAACTTGTTCTTTTGGCATGTTCCACTTGCTCTGATTGGCCTTGGATTGCCATCATTGAGTGAATGATTTTCCCTTTCCTTATTTCAGAGCTGAGAGTTCTTCTAGACTAACATCCATTGCAATGTTCCATGCATATTTTTTTATGAATGCATCTATAATTTCTTGGAATGTCCTAATTCTTGAAGGTAAGCGATAGAAACATTCCATAGCATGGCTTGCCAAACTCCTAGGGAATAGTCAGATCATATAAGTATAATCATATGCGAGTTCCATGCAATGAACCTAGAAT
>VDFB02000017.1:48014506-48064007 GCA_007258455.2 Sequoia sempervirens
CTAAATATAAATCAAATTTATGATTCATAGAGTATAATTCAACAATTAGCCATATCATTCTTATGACTATTAAATACTTTTCATTATAAGTATTTATGTTTAAAAATAATGAACTAAGGAGAAAAGAAGGTATGTCTCAAGTATGTGTATGTAGATAGATGAATTCTATTTGCATACACATATGTGTGCCTACTTAAGTTAAAACTTCAGCATACATTTTGAAATAATCATTAATGATTACAAATCTAAAATAGTATTCCATTTGACATTTCTGGCTGTAAAAGAGTTTTTTTTAGACTGCAGGAATCGGGTAGCACGACCCCCTATAAACTGCAGTGCGCCTGGTAAACTTTTTAACGTGACCGGTGGTGCTGGCGCGACACGCCCTCCGGTACCACGGGACGGGGGAGACTAGAACTCGTGACCAGCAGAGCCGCAACGGAATTACTTAGCCAACCGAGCTAGGGCCCCCGCCCAAAGTAAAGAGTTGGAACAAGTCTATGCTAACAATTTTACACATACTATTATTGCATTCTCACATCTAAGGTATTCAAACATGGTCGTTTACACAAGAACATTCATTTTTTAAGTAGAACATGTATAGTTTCCTACTAAACAATTATAAAACAAGTAGTTTACTTATGAACATTCATTGGTTAAATGGAATAAATATTGTTTTCTACTTAATAGTTATAAAACAAGTTGTTTACTTATGAACATTCATTGTTTAAATAGAATAGGTATTGTTTCCTACTAAATAGTTATAAAAAAGTTATTTACTTATGAACATTCATTTTTTAAACAAAACAAGTATTTTTTTCTACTAAACAACTATAAAACAAGTCATTTCAGCTACAAAGATAACTTTGTTCAAACAAACAATGTCATTTATAAAAGATTCTTTACTATGTACATCATTTCAATATTGTTTCAAACTAAACAATTACATTTAATGATAGAAAACATCTTTTTTCCAAAAGACCATACACTTTTTGCAATTTCTTATTGTTGTTTCAAGTTGTTTAGATGCTAATGAAATATCATATTTAATTGTTCACTATTTTCTTCAAACAAAATGGGATGTTCCTATTTGAACTAAAACATAAACAATGTTGTTTGCTATTAATAATATTATCTACAACTTCTCTTTCCAAATTTTCAAGCAAGCCAAGAGATTTATCTAACAATCATATAGCCCTTGACAAACTATTGTTAGGTCCTATCGCTTTAGTTGAAAATGCATCAATTATATTGACAGGATAGTGTTTGAAGGCTATATAAAATAGGCGACATCTTGGATAACTCTTAGATTTTTAAAATCTATGAAACAGTTGTAAACAAAAGTTATACTAGAAAGCGTAAATTTGTTTTAAGCTAGAAAGCATGACATGGTTAAGCTTGAAAGAAAAAGATGATTAAACTAGGAAGCATATAAATTACCTAAAAGGAATTACTTGTAGTAAAATTGTAAAATTAAAATGAAAACAATTAATGACTAACTGTTAATAGAAATTAAACTTAACAACCTATAACTAACAACTAGAGTTGATGCTCCAAAATTTCAAGCTAGAAGATTACAAACTTAAACTACAACCTGCAAGAATAATTGATCGAGCTTGACACATAAAAATAACATTCATCCACATTTATCATGTATAAAATAAAAATACTTATCTATCTACTCTATAAGATTCCCTCGAGTTCCCAACTCTCAGGTGATTCTACACTTAACTCTGATCACATGTACTTCTATATCTTCAAAATGAATCCATCCATGATAATTCAATTACACAAAACTAATAACTCAGAATACGATTGGAAATTTTTATATTATTCAAATAAGAAAAGTGTAACACAGAGACATAGTTCAAAACATATTATAAAAACATAATAGTATCTAGTATGCATTATTTCTAGCAATTGCATATTATATATACTAAACTGATAACAAAATCCTAGATTTCAGATGGCGAAAGATCACCATTGAAAAATTCTTCTAACATAATTTTAGCTAACCAACAAACTGAGTTCCATAACATAAAACATATTAAAGGCTCTGATGAGAGCCATAAATTTTTTAAATAGAAATTAAATAGAAGGCATTAAAAGGACTTGTTCCACTATGCATGCTTGAATTTCTAGCACCTAGAATTTTGAGCTCTATCTTCAATTGTTTGAAGTCCACTTGGCCATGCATGATGTCTTGTACAATGAGTAAATGTTACACCATTATATAAGTGTCAGTCATCTAATTTCAATTGATTTAGGAAATAAAGATTTATACATTTTTTACAAAAAGTAAGAAATTATTAAACCTAAAAATAAACAATAAGCAAGGTTAAAGTGACTGGTAGAAACAAGGGTATTTGGCTGATTATAATCATGAGGTTATTTATACTTCATCATTCTCCCCCTCCTAGGCCTGAGTAGGTCTTCCTACTCTCTATTATGCCCTTTGTCTTTCCATATCCTTGTTCCTATTTAGTTCATCATATTTGGCACTGAGGTCATATGGATCCTCTGCTTCTCTATCCCAATCATCAAGATTTCTAAGAAAACCCCTATTGTATTTAACCCTTACTCACCATGAATGTAATTTCTTAGGATTATGTTCTGTAGTGATAAGTACTGGAGGAGGTGGTTGAAGAAGTAATGGAGGTCTATACCTCATCCATATCCATTCAATTTTAAGTTGTTGCAATATATCTACCAATGCCTCAACCCTTTTGTATGACCACTTAATATTGGTAGGTGAAATCACCTCCCTCTTTTTAAAGTACATAGGAAGAGGAGTGTACCTCTCCTCATTATAGGAACTTCATTCTTTTTCTATCAATTATAGCCCCTGGACATTGAAATGATCAAAACATATCCAAAGATTGTCATTATACTTACTTCTCACAGCTTCATGGATCCTAATGATTTGGAATTGAGCTTTAAAGGCAAAGATTTTTTTATTGGGGTATCTCATTTGTAATCCCACAATCCTTTCTTCCTATAAATACTCTTTGGTACTTTCTTTCCACTGAATCTAATTTTGCATAGTGGACATGAATGCTTTGAGATGTACTTTCCAAACAAAGAGATTGACAAATAAATTAGTATACCTCTCCAAAAAAAAATTGTGTACAAAGAATTCACACAGTAAGTTTTGTTGAATAGGTTTTTCCTCTTTAAATGCTTTTACAAATTTCTCATCATCTAGATTGTGAGGCAGATTGCAAGAAATTCTCAACAATTTCCATCTTAATAATTGCTCATTCAAAAACATAGAATACACCCTGGATGGTCTCCTACAAGCTAATAATAATTCCCCAATTTGACATGCATCTATTTTAGCTAGATAAATCCTATCATATATGATTCTTTTAATAAAATTATTTCCTTCTTTAACCTAGCATTTTCTACCCCTTCTTATTTTAGGAAATAACACCTTTTCATCCATTTTGTTAGCATTGGGGGAATGTGGAATTGGAACCACTCCATCTTGGTTGGCTCAATCTATATTTCCTTTGATTCCATTTTTTGCTTTATCTTAACTTCTTGCAAATCTTGCTCTAACTCAACAATTTTGCTCAAGGATGCATTGAGATTTGATTTTCTATTTTTCCTACTCTTTTACAAAAGTTGTGAGCGATTGCATCAAATTATCAGTTAAACTTCTAATTTGTTTATATTTTTTAGAAAAATTTGTCAAATATCGTTTACCTTCATCATTCCATTGTTGCACCTAAAATTGCAATTCTTCAATAATTTTATCTTTTTGTTCTACTTAAATCTTAAAAGTTGCAATTTATTGATCTCTTTTTTTCAAAAAAAATAGTGTCTACATATATTTCCTCCCATTGTTGATTGATTTTTTTTTATTTTGTTGCAATTTACATTCCAAACGAATAATGTCTACTTTTAATTATTCTAACTCTATTTATCTATATGATCAAATTTCTCAACCTCTATATTGCTAGAAAAAGGAAAATTAAGAATTTCTACATCATTACTAGGTATATTTTCTTCATCATGTACCTCAAACAAACCTTGCTCAATAATATTGGCAACCAGGGGAGACAATTGTTTTGTAGATTCATCCTCAACACCCATATAGTATGGAAATTGTTCCCCTACCTCTACTTTTCTTGACTAAAGTGGCACATTCTCCCTATTGGCCTCAACAGATTTACTAGTTTCTTTTTCAATTTCCTTTGTTGCTTCTTCAGATGATTGAACCTCAGTTTCTAATGATTGGGCTTCAATATTATGTGGTTTTCAGTCATGCCTTTTCTTTTTAGGGGCGTGTACCACTAATTTTAATAGACAATCTCTTACTTCTCCTTAAAGGAGGAGGTGTTTATGACTTCTTTTTAGACCTCTTTTTCCTCTTGCGAGGAGGAGTTCCTCAACTCCTAAATTTACTATGTGTACATTTTCTTGATTATTAGGGGTTTCTGAAATATTAGGTGAAATTTTTGGCACTTTCCCATTAAGAATTTTTTTGGCATGTTGTGGTTTAGAAACATCTCAAGGCTTAGGGGAAAGTTATTCCAAATTTTGAGACACCTATCCAAATGATTCACCATCTTCAAAATTTATTGTGGACTTTGGTTTTTCAAATTTTTGGAGAATTTTTTTCTATTTTCCTTTCATTTTTCTTAAGAAGTGATTTTTACATATTAAATGGATAATTCCATGATGTTTTATTAGCCCTAAACCAAAATTGAATCTCTCTATCATGTTAACAATATAATCATTAAGAAATGCAAGAAGATTAACCCTAACTTCATGGTTTCCCATGCTATGGCACAAATGAGTGAGTAGCTAGAAAGGTGGACCTACTATGACATCACATTGTCCCCCATATATGAAATATTTAGTAATCCAAGCCACTAATTTTCTCCATGGCTTTGAAATTGACATTCTTTGAAATCCCTTGTTCTGCCCCTGGGTGGTAACAACAAGTAAAGGAATAGGTTCGCTCTCCCAACTAAAAAGTTCTACCATTCTCCAATAAGATATATTGGTGATTTCTAACAAATTTATACCCTCATTTCTAATACCAAATAAGTGGGAAATTATTTGAGGGCTTACCTTGAATCTCTTTCATGTACTAGAGATATACCATCTGAGAAATTCTCTACAAATTCTTTTACCAACTATTCATTGTGTCCCTCAAATTTCCTCATAAACTCCAGCCACCCAACCCTCTGAAATAGTTCTGAAATGTTAGTTCCAATAACTTATCTATGAAGTTGGCTCTGATTTTCACTTAGCTCCTCCCATACTATGTCTTTTTATGGTTATGGTCAATTTCTAACCAATGCTAGCACTCAAAAACTATTTAAACAAAAATATAATGTAGAGCAAAGAAAATGTAAACTTTGCAACCACTCATAATTTGATAAAGCCAATGGGACATGGATTAATTATTGCATTTGGAATTCATTGTACTTTCATTATTACTGTGCATGGGAAAAAGCACAAAAACTATTGTAACTCAAGTAAACATACAATCCACACAATTTACTAAGTATGGAAAGAGGTGGTGGAACGTGCCAATTTTATTTTATTTTCACAATAATTACCTACTTAAAGTAAAAGTTGTACATACCTTAATTCTTGTCATCGATTTAAAAATTGCTTACCTTTGTTGACTTAACCGTATATTCAGACAGGATGGCGAGGGTGGTGATGAATTTATTATGAATGAGGATGGGATGGCTAAATAATTATTATGATGGAAAGTAGCCATAATAATTTTGATTTATTATGATAGGAGATGGAAATGTAGGGCATGGATTTTGAAGGAGATGGAAAGACGTAATGATGAGAATGTGTATGATGCTGGAAATATTAAAGCACTTGGAAAGGAAGGGAATTTAGAAAAGTCTGGAGCATCACTGGAAGATGTGGCTAGGATGAAGATAAAAAATTCTAAAGCATGCTAAGAGATGTGCCCAAAATGAAAAAGTGAAGTGGGAAAATTTTGGAGCATCGTTGGAAGATCTAGCCAGAGTGAAAAGGAAAATTTCATAGCATCACTGAAAGATGCCACCAAAATACAACGATGAAGTTTTTGGAGCATCACAGAGAGATGCAGCTAGAAGTAGAAACAAAACTTTTGGAGCATCACCAAAAGATGCAATCGGAAGTAGCAACAAAATTTTTGGAGCATCACTGAAAAGATTCCACTAGAAGAAGAAAGTAGGACTTTGGACTTATACTTTTTGAAGCATCATTGAAATATTCGCTAGAGTGTAGGAAAAAAATGGGGAAACTAGTCAAGCATGCAAGTTTCAGAGCACCATAGAAACCAAGCCAATAAGTTCTAGAGGATCACAGCAATATGTGCTAGGATTTGTATTTTACTAATCATGATGTCCTGCAAAACATAAATGAATTTTAGCTAATTCCAAAAGATAAAAAATTCAAAAGAAATTCCCTGAAGTAATTATAAATGCATACACATGCTAAGTTTTTGTTATACTAAGTGACTATTAATCCAAACATTCCATTGGCTCTGTCATAGTAGAGTCAATGCATTATATTTCACCTTGCATTTCTACCATCCTTATAAATTCCTCCTTATTAATTGGTTTATGGTAAATGCACAATCTATGTTCATTGAATAATAGGGTTTGAGTGTCACCATCAATGGGCTTGAGTTGTATTGCTCCATTTGAAAATACTTCATAAATTTAATATGGATCCAACCAATGAGTTCTCAGTTTTCCTTAATGATTTTTATATCAGGAATCAAATAATAGTGCCCAATCCCCATTATGAAACTCTCTTTCCTTTATATGTTTATCATGCCAGTCCTTTCATTGGTGTTGAACTAGCTTAGTTTGGCAGACAACATCTAAACAAAACTCATCTAATTCACTAAGTCATAGGACTCTTTCAACCTAGGCTTGATTGAGATCTAAGATTAACTCCATTGTTGTTCTTAGGGTTTGAAGTTCAAATTCAATGGGTAGAAGTGGTTTTTCCCCAAGAACTAACTCGTATGGACTAAAACCAATGGTTGATTTCCAATTTTTGTTATAAGCCCAAATGGCTTTAGGTAGTTTTCTGGCCCAGGGTAAGTGCAGGATCATCATGGAAAAAACAAGCCCTTAAGTGGCAAAAAAATCAGAAAAATCAGAGTTAGGCAACTTGACATAAAAATTTGAATAAGTTATCTATATTATTTCAAAAATATGTAAAAATAAGTGGTAGGTGTCTATCTGACCACCCTAACCACAATAAAATGATAATATTTTTTAATAAGATTTTAGATATAAGTAGAGGACTCATGTCCCGATGTGATGCATGCTTTTTTGTAATGTTTTTCCAAGTAAATAATTAATTATGAATTTTTAATTACAAATTTTAAAAATATTAAAAAAATTGTGTGTCTGACCACCTTAACATGGTCAAAACTTCATGAAATTCAATTTTTTTTTAATCCTATAGTATATGAAGCATAGAATGTGACACATGTTTTGGATTCAAAAAATGTGATACCATTTGAAAGCTATAGATGTTTTTCAATCATTCTATCAATCAGGACTTTAGTCATAATTTGAATAGAAAATGAATAATAATTACTTATTAAATTCAAAGTAAAGAATAATTTATATTGGTGGAAAGCTGAGAATCTCCTTTAAAAACCCTTTTCGTTTCATCAATTTTTGGTAAAAAAAATTCGTCAGCCACATACCCATCATATTGCCACTTTTTGGCCTATCATGATCCTGCACATACCCCCTAGTCATTCCTCCCTGATGAAATTGTTTTTGTTAGAATATTCTCAAGCTCCCTATTAGTGACTTCTACTTGACCATTTTCTTTAGAGTGATAGGGTGATAACTTCTTATGGCTTACCAGGAAATGATTATTGAAGTCTAATAAAACTTTGGACATAAATTGGGGTCCTTGATCTATGACAATTGTTCTAGGGGCTCCAAATCTGAGAAAATTTTTATTATACAAGAAGTCAGCTACTTGTTCTTCCCTCGTGACTCTTAGAGCTTGAAATTTTTCCCACTTAGTCAGATAGTCAGTATGGATAGAAATGTACTTTTTTCCTTGTGAAGGGGGCTCTATAGGACCGATAAAATCCAATCCCCACTTTTCAAATGGTTCAAGGACTACCTGGGGCTGCAGAGGCATTTCATTGGATGTCGTGGGTCTCCCTACTGTTTGGCATTCATCACAACTACAAACATATTTTTTTACGTCTTTATACATAGAGGGTGAGTAATATCTTGCACCCAAAATCTTATGGGTCATGGTCATCATATCAAGATCTAAGGATGTTAAATGTTTCATCTACCCTAACACAACATTATAAAACCATATTAGGACTGCACTAAAATAATTTTCTATTAATCCATTTGAATAGAGCACTTTCTTGAACAAGGCATTTCTTTTGTTTTGACATAAAATATGGTGGCAACTTTCAAGTGGCTAAGTAGTTGGTGATGAAAACAAACCAAGGGGTTTTAATGGAGATGGAAAATAGATTTTCATTTGGAAATTCATCCTAGACAGGAGCACAATCTCCATTGTCTTGTTTGATCTGTAATAAGAAATTTGAAACTATGTTAAAATTTCCAGGTTGTTCAATAATGATCGTATTGAATTCTTCTAAAAGCAATAACTACCTGACTATCTTTTTGTTTACTAGAGGTTTATTCATTAGGTACTTCATAGCCGAATGGTTTGTGAACACAGTCACTTTGTACCCTGTAATGTAATGTCAAAATTTCTTGATTGCATGTACTATAGCTAGAAATTATTTCTCTATGGTGGTATAATTCCATTCAATGGGTGTCAAATTCTTACTGATGAAATAGATAGCATACTTTCTCCCATTCTCATCTTCTTGACCTAAAACCGCTCCAATAGCATCATCAAAAGAATCTGCATAAATATAGAATGGAAGGTTCAAATTAGGTCCACATAGGATAGGAGCAAAGATGAGTTTCTCCTTAATGATCTCAAATGATGATTGACACTCTACTATCTAGAAAAACTCTACATTCTTTTGAAGGAGGGAAAACATAGGGGTTGCAATCTTGCTAAAATTTTCTATGAATCTCTAGTAGTATCCAACATGTCCTAAGAAACTTCTAACATCAGTTTGGTTTTTTTGAGTCTCAAGTTGTTGTACTACCTCTATTTTCTTAGAATCCACTTTTATCCCTTTAGCTGAAATGTGGTGTCAGAATACTATCCTTTGTTATACCATTATTAGGTATTTTTCATGACTTAGGGATAACTAATGATCCTCACATCGCTTCAATACTTTGTCCATATTTTGAAGGCCTTCATCAAAATTTACCCATACACAATGAAGTCGTCCATGTAGACTTCAAAACAATCATTCACTAGCTCAATGAATATTGCCAAGACTACTCTCTAAAATGTCGCAGGAGCATTACATAGCTTGAAGGGAAACACTCGATATGTGAATATTCCCTAGTGGAAAGTAAAATTTATTTTGTCCCAGTCTCCTGCTACTACCTATATCTAGTTATATCCACTGAATCCATCCAAGAACGAGAAATACTTCCTTCCAGCCAAATTATCCAAGACTTGGGCTAAACGATAGAGGGAAGTAATCTTTGTGGGTAGATTTTTTAAGTTCCCTATAGTCAATGCAAACTCTCTACTTCCCATTTTTCTTTGGGACTACAACTAGAGGAAAAATCCATTTACTGTTAGAAATCGAATAGATGAATCTTACTTGCAGAATTGTCTCAATTTATATTTTAACAATGTCTTTCAAGGTAGGATTGAGTCTTCGTTGCGGTTGATGAATAGGTTTAGCATCATAAATATAGATGTGATGGGTATAAACAATTTGGTGTATTCCTCCCATGTTTATATAATCCCAAGAAAAATCTTTAGATCTATTCACCCAAAAAATAAATAATGTATGCTCTTCTGGCTCTATCAACCAACTATTGATAAATTCAAAGATTTTCCTAGTAATAACATGATGGTTTTTACCCTTGAAGGGTTGGAGGTGATAGTATAAAATTATCTAGTCAAATTTTTGAGTGGATAGCTATGTGGCATGGTTCTATGGATTCTATCAATATCTTTGAAGTTGTCCTTTTGTGGAATGATATTAGCTAGAGGGCAAGGTAATCTCATGAAGCTGGTGTAATCAAATTCAGTGTGATCAATGTTGATTGGCCACCCAAGAATCTCTTCTATGTCTACTATTTCCTCATCACTTGAGTCTATGGTAAGATTTTCCATATATTGTTTTCCATTTCATCTTCCAACTCTTCACCATGTTGTTTGATGACCACCATCACAAGTGAGGCTAGATTCTCTTGTCCATTGGGACCATTTGGTTCATCAGCCCAAACTTTGTTATGTTCAACAAGTTTATCAGGGGGATACAAGAATAAATGTTTACTATTGGGGCCATTTGAAATGGTCATTCCTCCCTCCCAGTAGTCAATCTTGGTTGCAACTATAGCCAAATATGGTCTTCCTGGGATTATTCTAGATAGCTATCCTTTGGTGTGAGGTACTGGATTATTTGGAAGTCTACTAGATATTCCCAACCGTCAACATTAACAAGAACATTTTCTATAACACCTTTGGGAATAGCTATGGATTCAATCTATAACATTGTAGTTGAGGGATGTGTTGATGGCGATTTTGGCACCACAACAATGCTAAACAGAGTATTGCTACTTTATTTCTCCTAAAAGAGAAAGGCAACACACGGATGCCTTAGCTCCCAAGGTCTTGGTAGTTGGGTCTCAACTGTGTTGATGTCCCTCAATGGTCAATGTAAAAGTAATATTCAAGGGGCCTACTGGTGTTGAGCTTTTGGACTGTTGTGGGTTAAACATGAATTTAAATCTACTCTAACCGGGGTTTTTCAAAGAAATAGAAAAAGATGGATTAGGGCTTTGGGATAGAAAAGAATGACACTTCATCCGAATTAACCAAACCTGTTGCCTTTCAAGGAATTCCTAACTAAAACTACAGAACAAACTTAACTTGTGACTAACACATAGTATCATTCATTCATAGTGCTAATTTCAACAGCAGATTGCAAGTTACCACTTTAAACCAAACATAAAATGAAACCTCATTCCTTGAGAGCTTCCCAAATTAGATGATTATATCAATGCAAACACCATTCTAGAACACAACATGAAATAGATTTTAATCTCGTTGCTTCTACTGTTAGTGAAACAGATAAGCAACATTTACAATGCTAGCACAATCACCAGTGTACATAAAATCTGTGATCTCGAACTGTTTCCATTTACACTAAGGGAACTGAAAGATACATTAGTCTATTCTGAATCTAACTCCTAACTACCAGTTCTACTCTACAAGTTCTATCACTTTCTAACTCTACCTGGTCCCCCCTTACAAAGAGGCAAGAATTCCTTATATATAGAATGTACAAAAAGAAGATGCTTTGTCCCCTATATTAGGGTTCACAAAAATATCTCCTTGGTTGCAGAGGGTTGGCATCCAAATCTTTCACAAAAGTGATTTCTGTAATAAATGTGAATCCTCGGTGTCTTATGTCGGTGAAGATTGCTTCCTTAGGTGTTTTGTAGATCTTTTGCAGCTACCATATTAAGTCACACCTTCATGTCCATTTTTGAACTCCAGCGGTGCTGCCCCGAGTGCCCCAAAATATCACCATTAATGCCAAGCTACCTCTATTAGCAGATACTAGCTGGCGTTATGACTCACAACTTTATCTTCTTCCTTTAGCGTTCTTCTCACTCCATACCCACTCTTCTGCAAGTTGTCGACATAGCACAAGCTAGTTGGTGAGAGGTTTTGGTGAGCCACAGAGGTCATACCGATCGTGCAAAGACCTTCGGCAATATTGCTTCCTTTTAGCCAGATGACATGGCGAAATCATGTTCTCTCAGCGAACTCCATTTCTTTAGTGGGCCCCCTCTCTCGGTCGGCAAGAAATCCGCCTTCGGTAAGACGTCATGGTGGGTGCCAAGAGCTACAATGATATGCTCTTTCACTGGTAGATTTGCTGCTATCGACAAGACCAACATTAGTCAGGAAGACGTTATGCTGCACCCAACATGCTACACTGAGGGAAAAAAATATATCGGCAAGACCCTATCGGGTCGGCAATACCTCATGGCGAGAACGCAAACCTTCCCCAAAAACCTTCTTTGGCAAAACTTCCCTTTGTCGGCGTGACTTCCCGTGGTCATGGAGATGCTATAGCGACCCCTTGTTTTCTCGGAAAAAAGCCCATTTTGTTTCAGTGTAGCTCTTTTTGGTTGCCCAGACCTTATGGCAAAGCCATTCTGCTTTGGTGAAATCCCACTTTCCTTCAGGGAGACTTTACTTAGTCGGTGAGACCTTCCACCAAGCTGAAAACTCCTGCTAAAATCCTTGAGACACATCATCACACACAGAATTTGACCCTACAAAATAGGGCCTTCGTTAAAACAATACATTAATATCATGGCTTTTACCAAAAAGAAACTTAACTCCAGAGGAGGTGGGACCAAAACGGGACCCAAAAACGACATCCCTCACCCAACAAAACTAGCAGGGGTGGGGCCAAAAGAGAACCAGAATTGGGACCGGAGTTGAGGTGGGAATGACCTAGGGAAATAACCAACATTCCCGAGCTCATACCTCATCCTGGCTCTGCATTCGCGAGGAAACCCAAAACGTAAAGGATGGAAACAAAACACTAGCGAAGCTGGAGCAAAATGAAGAACTAGGAAAAACTGTGGTTGGAACCAAATCCGAACTAGAGACTTCTAGGAAGTTTCAATTCTGGCCTCAGTTCCAGCTCTGGGTCTGCCAAAACAACACAAAAGATGTAGGAGAGAAAAGCCAAAAGAGGCAGAATCGGGGCCAGGGAAGGAACACAAAACAACGTTTGGAAGAAATTCCAAGTTCAGAATCTACTCTGGTTCTGGGCCAGCCAAAAAAGAAAATGCCCAAGGCTGAAAAGAAAACACCTAAGGCAAAGGACACAAACCGACAAAGACTAATGAAAAGAGAAAGAAAAAGGTGGGGTCGGACCTGGGATGGGACCTGAATGAGGAACTTTGAGAAAGCTCAACATTCCAAACCAGGCCTGGACCTGACTCCGACAAAGAATCAAAGGAAGAAGAACAAAGAAAAGATGGAACCAGAACTGGGGATGAAACAAGATCAAAACATTGAAGGAATTTCCAAGTTTGGTATTGGTCTCAGTTTCACCTCCGATAGAACTTTGAAAGGGACAAAAAATGCCTAAGGTAGAAAACCAAAGGCCCAAAAAGAAAAAGACAAAAAGGGGGACCCATTTTGATCCATATCAAAGTGGGGTGGTTATGTAGGGCATAACAAATGGCGACTCGACTGGGAAAATGGTTTAACCATTTCATGAATTTAAAGGATTCAGCTACCCAGAACTGTTGGTTCATGAACATTACAACTCTAGTTGGGTTAGCTATAACAAGCAAGGTAGAGCTAGAATCTCAAATGTAAGTCAATCAATGGATACCCCTGAATCTATGTGTGTGTTTGATTGTGCATCACTCTTTTATAAAGCTTTCTTCATCTTTCAGACAATAATGTGTAAGATTTGAGCTACATGAGTTGATTTCCTTTTGTGCAATGATATCCCGGGCATTGCTCCGCTGCCAATCAGGTGTCCATAGCCCTGACAGAGATTCCTCTAGTTTTCTCTCAGCATTGCTCTACTACCAGTCAGGTGTCCATAGCCTCGGTAGAGATACTGGAATCACCCATTCATATTGAATCCTCTTTTCATTTGATAATTCTTTTTATTTTCTTTTTTTCAATATGTTAGATGTTTAATATCTGATCTGGGTTGAAAACTACAATGGACCTCATAACAGCACTTGGGAATCAAAATTTTCACTCAAATCTTACAACACCATAGTCTTAGGAAAAATATACCATTATAAGAGGAGATGATTTGGATAATTTGTGACAGATTTAGGGGAGCCGATGAAGGTTACTTACTTGGAACCTTGCTTTAAAACTTTCCACAAATCTTATTGACAACAAGCATGAAACAACAAATTGAGGACAAAATCATCCAATCAAAAAAACCTAAAAATATCTATACCACTTCTCTCCTAATGACCAGAGTATGCTTCAGATAACAACCACCATTTCAAAATGGAAAGAAATAGATGAACCCCAAAGAACAAAAGAAACAAAAGGTAAAAGAAAGGACAAACAAACAAATAGCAAAGATATTTACAAACAAACAAAATATTTACAAATAGGGAAACAAACTATTTACAACAACAAAAAGAATAGGAAAAGAAGAAAAGGGACAAAAAAAAGAAAAACTAACTAAACCAAAAACTAACACTAACCTATCCTATCCCTAAACTAACTCCAAAGCTAAACTTTGAAAACAAAAGATTGTAAAAATTTGTACATTGACTTGACTAAATTTTTTATTGTATGCAGTAATCTTAACTTACTAGGCACAGTTCTAAGCCTAGCAAATTTATCTTTATACTTAGAAATCTAAATTTTATAGGAAATAAGTTCATTCTAAGGGCATAAAGCTTGAAATATTATTAGTTGTGGGTTTTTCAGTTTTGTCATGATTTACCCACAAACAGGTTTTACTATCCTCTACACCATAATCAAACTGAAAATTATTAAAACATAGAGGATAATGAATGGACACCACCTGATTCTAAAGATTGCTTGTTACCAATGCAGGCTTGTGTCATATGATTTCCTCTTCACGAGGTCTCAGCTCATGGATCACCACTAAATCAGGGCTCGTCTTGTAGTCAAGATCTTCACTCACTAGCATTTGAGTATTCATCTCAGGCACAGAGTCAAATTTTTTTTGAATTTCTTGAGATGAATCCTCCCTTTCAACATTCTCTTGAAACATGTCATCCCCAAGGGTTTGAGAATCTGCCTCCAGCTTATCATCATTGATGTCAGGGATACTAGCACATGGTGAACAAGGATCTTCTTCAAACTCATTTGAATGGATGGAGTCAGAGCCAGGAAAGATTTTCACTTCATATTCATCCATATCATTAACAAGAATATTCCGCTTAGCATCAAATTCATTGGTGTTAAGAGAAAATTGATTAGTGGATATCAAGCAAGGATCTTCTTCCAACATCACATTTGAGTAATCAGAATCAAAATCAAGAAAATATTCCCTTGTCTCATTCTCTTCATTATGCTGAAGAGATTCCACTTCTGAGATAATCTCTTAGTTACTTTCTTGGCATTCCTCTGCTTTATCCAAATGTACTCCATCATGAACTTCTTCAGGGAACAATTGACTGATCTACACATCTACTTGAATTTCTTCCCTTAAGATTTCATTTGGGCATTTGAGTCCTTGTTTCTAACCAATAGATTCCTTGGCAATCTCATCTTGAAGTGTGATATCTGCTTCAATCTGTTCATTGCTTAAATCAACATATTATTCTTCTTGTATTAACCCATCAAGGTGTGTCCCTTCCTCATTCACCATCATGGAAGAATCTATGAATGCATCGGTGAATCTATTCTCCACTTCTATCAAGTCTGCACTCTTCACATAGTTACTCTCATCATGTTGGATGGATTGATCATCATTCTCATGTATGCTAATTATTTCACCCTCTTCATTGGGGGGATAGGTACTCAAGGATCCTCCATAAGTATCCCTTCAATAGTAATCATTTGCTCGAAATACATCTTCATCCTTCCCAGGAAGACATGGCAGTCCATCTAATCATGTTGATCAGTTCAGTTTATTCTACATCCCCCTAGCCCAACAAGTTCTGATAGTTTCAAATCTCCCTGCTCTTCTAATTTCTCCCTTATTCAATTTTGCATATGGGGGATATCAATCCAACATGAACCATGTCTCTCTTTCCATCTCTCATCACCCTGATTCTGATCTTGATCAGAAGAGTTTACCTCATCTCCTTCAAAGCCATCATTAGTACTAGTGTTCTCAACAAAGCTAGATTCGATCTTGAGATTTCCATTATGCTCTGGATTTACATCCATTTCACCCCTTTTACTAAACAAGCCATCAAAATTATATTATGGCTCATCAAATGTTTCATCTGGAACTTCATTGTGATGTAATGGAGTATGCTTTGGAAGATGACTGAAAAGAGATGATATGGTCACAAACTCATTGACAAGTGGAGTAGTTAGCTCTATGATTGGATTTTGCAGGGATGAATTCTCCCGGTGGTCTTGTGTGCGATTGACTTGATATGGGGTATGGGAAAACCTAGTGTTTGGACCACTAAGAAGGTGGTAGCTTCTTGGTGAGAATGATTGCACTTGGGCAAGAATGGTGGGTGAAATGGCATAAGGCTACATGTGATGGCAGTTTGCAAGCACAAGAGGATTATAACCCTGAGTTTGGCTATCTGAATTTCTAGTATCACATCCAAATTGTGCTAATAAGAGAGCCTTTTTAAATGCATCAGGAAAAGATATAGCCTCACCACTACCTTTGACCTTGGTTGCAAATGAAGGGTTTAAACCCCAATAATAATGCTCTATCAATATATGATCATCCACAACCAAACCTAAAGATTGAACCCTTTGATACATAAACAAGAATCTGTGGTTAAATTGATAAATGATTTCCAATGGTATCCTTTTCATAGCTGCAAATTCAAATGATGGGTCTTGTGTTCGAAGACCAAACTGATCTAAGAATAAGATTTCTAGCTCCGCCCATGAACAAATAGATCCTAGTGGTAGATTATCATACCATTACCTGGCTATACCTTGAAGTGTTCTAATGAACAACTGACATACGACATCCTCATGCTAAACCTAAAGAAAATTAAGTATACACCTGCAAGTTTTGACATGTTCAAAATCATTTTTTCCACTGTGAGGGAAAAATAGAGGAATCCTATCATACAGATCACCAGGGATTTCATGGAAAAATCCTGGTATATACAAAGGGCTACCCATTAGAGTTGGGCTTTCCAAGACTTGATCCACTCCAACTCAGAACAACCCAGAATTACTCATAGGGCCCTCCTTCTAGCACCAGTTCCTGTTGATGGCGATTTTGGCACCACAATAATGCTAAACAGAGTATTGCTACTTTGTTTCTCCTGAAAGAGAAAGGCAACACATGGATGCCTTAGCTCCCAAGGTCTTGGTAGTTGGGTCTCAACTGTGTTGATGTCCCTCAGTGGTCAATGTAATAGTAATATTCAAGGGGCCTGCTGGTGTTGAGCTTTTGGACTGTTATGGGTTAAACATGAATTTAAATCTACTCTAACCTAGGTTTTTCAAAGAAATAGAAAAAGATGGATTAGGGCTTTGGGACAGAAAAGAATGACACTTCATCTAAATTAACCAAACCTATTGCCTTTCAAGGAATTCCTAAAATAAACTGTAGAAAAAACTTAACTTGTGACTAACACACAATATCATTCATTCACAGTGCTGATTTCAACAACAGATTGCAAGTTACCACTTTAAACCAAACATAAAATGAAACGTCATTCCTTGAGAGCTTCCCAAATCAGATGATTAACTCAATGCAAACACCATTCTAGAACACAACATGAAATAGATTTTAATATCGTTGCTTCTACTATTAGTGAAACAGATAAGCAATATTTACAAAGCTGGCACAATCACCAGTGTACATAAAATCTATGATCTCGAACTGTTTCCATTTACACTAAGGGAACTGAAAGATACATTAGTCTATTCTGAATCTAACTCCTAACTACCAGTTCTACTCTACAAGTTCTATCACTTTCTAACTCTACCTGGTCCCCCCTTACAAAGAGGCAAGAATGCCTTATATACAAAATTTACAAAAAGAAGATGTGTTGTCCCCTATATTAGGGTTCACAAAAATATCTCCTTGGTTATAGAGGGTGGGCATCTAGATCTTTCACAGAATTCAGTTTTGAAATAAATGTGAATCCTCAGTGTCTTATGTTAGTGAAGAATTTTTCCTTAGGTGTTCTATAGATCTTTTGCAGCTACTGTATTAACTCTCACGGCTTCATGTCCATTTTTGAACTCTAGCGGTGCTGCCCCGAGTGCCCCAAAATATTGCCATTAATGCCCAACTACCTCTGTTAGTAGATACCAGCTGGCGTTATGACTCACAACTTTATCTTCTTCCTTCAACATCCTTCCTGCTCCAAATCTGATCTTCTGCAAGTTGTAAGCGTAGCACGGGCTAGTCGGTGAGAGGTTTTGATGAGCCATAGAGGTCATACTGATCTTGCAAAGACCTTCGGCAAGACTAATTCCTTTCAGCTAGATGACATGGAGAAATCACGTCCTCTCGGCAAACTCCATTTCTTTAGTGGGCCCCTCTCTTGGTCGGCAGGAAATCCACCTTCGGCAAGATGTCATGGTAGGTGCCAAGAGCTACAACGATATGATCTTTCACTAGTGCATTTGCTGCTATCAGGAAGACCAACATTAGTTGGGAAGACGTTATGCTACACCCAACATGCTACACCGAGGGAAAAAAAATATATCGGTAGGACCCTATCGCGTCAGCAATACCTCATGGTGAGAACACAAACCTTCCCCAAAAACCTTCTTCGACGTGAATTCCCTTTATTAGCATGACTTCCTGTGGTCGGGGAGATGCTATAGCAACCCCTTGTTTTCTCAGTGATAAGCCCATTCTGTTTCAGTGTAGCTCTCCATGGTCACCCAGACCTTATGGCGAAGCCATTCTGCTTTGGCAAAAGCCCACTTTCCTTCAGGGAGACTTTACTTAGTCGGTGAGACCTTCCTCTGATCTCAAAACTCCTGCTGAGATCCTTGAGAAACATCATCATGCACAGAATTTGACCCTACAAAACAAGGCCTTCATTAAAACAATACATTAATATCATGCCTTTTACCAAAAATAAACTTAACTCTGGCGAAGGAAGGACCAAAACGGGACCCAGAAATAACATCCCTCACCAAAAAAAACAGGTAGGGGTAGGGCCAAAAGAGAACTGTAATCGGGACCGCAGTTGAGGCAAGAACGAGCCAGGGAAAAAACCAACATTCCCGAGCTCATACCCCATCTCGGCTCTGCATTCGTGAGGAAACCCAAAATGCAAAGGATGGAAACAAAACACTAGTGGAGCCAGAGCAAAACAAAGAACCAAGAAGAACCAGGGTCAGAACCAAATGCAAACTAGAGACTTCTAGGAAGTTTCAATTCTGGCCTCAATTCCAGCTCTGGGTCGGCCAAAACAACACAAAAGTTGCAGGAGAGAAAAACCAAAAGAGGCAGAACCAGGGTCGGGGAAGGAACAAAAAACAACGTTTGGAAGAAATTCCAAGTTAGGAATCTGCTCCGGTTTTGGGCTTGCCAAAAAATAAAATGCCCAAGGCCGAAAAGAAAACACCTAAGGCAAAGGACACAAACCAACAAAGACCAACGAAGAGAGAAAGAAAAAGGCAGGGTTGGACTCGGGACGGGACCTGAACGAGGAACTTTGAGAAAGTTCAACATTCTGAACTGGGCCCAGACCCTACTCCAACAAAGAATCAAAGGAAGAAGAACAAACAAAAGCCAGAATTGGAACCGGGGATGAAATAAGATCAAAACATGGAAGGAATTTCCAAGTCTAGTATTGGTCCCGGTTCTACCTCCGACAAAACTTTGAAAGGGAAAAAAATTACCCAAGGCAGAAAACCAAAGGCCCAAAAAGAAAAAGACAAAAAGGGGCACCCATTTTGTTCCAGATCAAAGTGGGGTGGTTATGCAGGGCATAATAGGATGTAAATCATTGAGTCCCCAATTCTTCATAACATCTACTATCATTACATTAATGGCCACTCCTAGGTTCACAAGTGCATTAGGTATTGCTACTTTATTGATTGTCACTGTTATAAGTGGACTGCCTGGATCATCATATTTTGGAGCTATGGTTTTTTCAACCAAAAATTCAACTAGATATTCGTTTATGTGAACAATATTAATCTATTTTTATTTCCTTGAACCTAGTATTCTAATGTACAACTATTTTTTTAGTTGGTTTAGTTTAGGGATCTCTTTAATCTATTGTAACAAAGGAACCTTGATTTGAAGTTGTTTAATCTCTTGTATCAACATAATTTTGGTGGATAAGGTCATTTCCGAAGGGTTTTTCAAAGTGATTGGTTTGAGAAACTCCAAAAAAGGTGCTTGAGTTTTCTCTGTCAAGGTGGATTCCTTCTTTAAAGGATTAGTTGGATGCTAATCACCCTCCTCTTGAGGTAATTTAGAAGTTCCATATGAGGATGGTGGAAGGGTCTTGTCTTGATTACTCACTGGATTTTTCTCTAAAGGTGTGGAAGATGTCTTAGTTGTTTCAATAGATTTTTTAATGAGCTCATCTTGGATCTCAACTATTGTAGGCTACCTAAGTATTTTTCCCAACCTTAACTATAGGTTTCCACAATGGATATCATTAAGTCCAATCACATTTTCCTCTTACATGGAATACACTGGGGTATTTTGTTGATTATTCTTTGGATTAGGGACAAGTTGTGCTGGGAGTTGGGTTTGGTTAACCTGCTCATTTTTTTAGGGTTTTGAGGGGCTAGTAAAAGGTTCTGCTGAGGATTAGGCATCCTCCTATGCCTAGTGTAAAACTGATTTTGAGGATACCATTTTTGTTGAGTTTGGTTTGGCCATTGGGGCTTTCCCCAAGACTAATTTTCCCATTCAGGTGGTCCCCAAGGGTAAGCTCCCCAATTAGGTGGTGCTTGAGGTGAAGGTGCCACCCATTGATTATTATTATAATTTTCTGGTAGTCGCCAGGAAGGATTTGAGATCTGGCGGTAAGAGAAATTCCCTCTAGGTCTTTGATTCACAAGATTGATCTCCTCTTCAACCTGATTTGTTATCTTCTTGGAATTTTTAATTGCATTTAGGATCTCACATTGATCAGTAGCATGACTCTTCTCAAAAACTTGGCAAACTTCAACTGTATCCAAGGGACATTCTCTTCATAGATGTTTATTTTGACACCTAGGATAATAGATTGATAAGGTCTTAAGATTATGTTTTTTGGATTGTATTCCATCCAATGTGGTGTTTAATTGAATGAGAATGCTAGTTTTGATATTTTTTAGCTCCTCATGTAGTTTACCTATTTCATTGGAACCTTTGAAAAGAGTAGATTTATGAATACTTCCTCGGGTACGAGACAAATTCTTGCATAACTCAATGATATCATTAAGTCCAAGTTGGGATACATCTCAATTTCCCATTCAATCTAGGCTTATCCTAGCATCTTCATCAATTCCCTTGAGAAATATAGTCTTTATAATTTATTTACTTATGGCTTCTCTACCACATCATTTAGATGAGAAGATGAACATATCCAGGTAATCTTCTAGGATTTCATCTTTGCTTTTCCTTAGTTTGAATAACTCCTCTTTCCTATCTCTAACTGTATAGTAGCTCTAGTATTTGTCCAAAAAGGAAGACTCCATATCATCCCAAGAGATTATTGACCCTAAAGCTAATCCCATGAACCAACGCATTGCAATGTCCTTCATTGTATTGTAGTTGTATGTTTCACACAACACTTTGAACTCAAATAGAAACTGGCCAAGGCCTTTGGGGATAAACCTCTAGAAGTTGGTAATAATGATAGTAAAATGTTTCCCATAGGTGTATCATCATTTCAATCGAGAGAAATAGGATAAGTAAATGTGTGTACTCCTCCTGCTGAGTTAGTTCCATTTCTACGGTCACCCATGACATTGAAAAGAATGTGTTCCTCTTCAAAATATTTCTCTAATGGCTAAGGTTCTTGGGTATGCAAAGGAATGATTTCCTAGACAATGGTTTGCTTGAATGGCTGAAGTTTTGGGGTATACTGGGAGGTCTCAGGTTGATCCTGCTTGATCAATTCTTCTATAAGTTCTTTAGTTGATACTTCTACCTCCCTACATGTGGTTGGAACATCTTTTTTTGGGGGGAGGGTTTGGTATGAATTTTCTGTGTGGGACTCATTTCCTGATTGTGCAAAAAAAGAAGCTTGACAAATATTTTTTTTTCTAAAAGAGGTATTCAATCAATCTCCTATTAACACTAGAAAAGGAAGGGTCCCCGACAATGACACCAAAAAAGTGACAAATTGTCATTAGGTCCTATCACTTTACTTGAAAATGCATCAATTATATCGACTAGGTATTGTTTGAAGGTTGTATGCAATAGGGGAATCTTGGCTAACTCTCTTAGATTTTTTTGAATTTATGGAACAACTATAAACAAAATTTATACTAGAGAGCATAAAGTTGTTTCAAACTAGAAAGCATGAGATTGTTAAGATAGAAAGTAAAAGATGATTAAACTAGGAAGCATATATATTACCTAAAAAGAAATACTTGTAGTAAAATTATAAAATTAAAATGAAAACAAATAATGACTAACAACTAACTATTAATAGAAAGTAAACTTAACAATCTAGAACTGACTACCAAAGTGGATGCTCTGAAATTTCAAAGTAAAAGATTGCAAACTTAAACTATGACTTGTAGGAGTGATTGACAAAGCTCAACACATACAAACAACATTCATCTACATTTATCATGGATAAAATAAAAGTAACAGAACTAAAAACTAAAATACCTATCTATCTACTCTATGAGATTCCCTCTAGTGGCCAAGTCTCAAGTGTTTCTATTCTTAACTCAGATTACATGTAATTCGATATCTTCAAAATGAATCCATCCATGATAATTCCATTACACAAAAATAGTAACATAGAATAAGATTGGAAAATTTTATTTTATTCATATCAGAAAAAGTGTAACATAGAGACATAGTTCAAAACATATTAGGGTATGTGCAAGATCATCATGGAAAAAACTAGCCCTTAAGTGGCAAAAAATCTAGGAAAATAAAAGTTAGGCAACTTGACATAAAAAATTGAATAAGTTATGTATATTATTTCAAAAATATGTAAGAATAGAATCTGTAGCAAATTGAATGTAGTTTCTAAACTACTAGGTTTTTTTTTTTAAATAAAAATTATTTGGTGAAAATTTGAAATTTCAATGCAGTAGTACTTAAATTTCAGGGAAAAAATAAGGAGTAGGTGTTTTTCTGACCACCCTAACCATAATAAAATGATAATATTATTTTATAAGATTTTAGATATAAGTAGAGGACTCATGTCTCAATGTGATGCATATTTTTTGTAAAATTTTTCCAAGTAAATAAATAATTATGATTTTTTTATTACAACTTTTAAAAAATATAAAAACTAGTATGTTTGACTACCATAACTTAGTCAAAACTTCATAAAATTCAATTTTTCTTTTTTAAATCCTATATTGTGTGAAGCATAGAATGTGACACATGTTTTGGATTCAAAAAATGTGATACCGTTTGAAAGCTATAGATGTTTTTCAATCAACCTATCAATCAAGAATTTAGTCATAATTCAAATAGAAAATGAGTAATAACTACTTATTAAATTCAAAGTAAAGCATAATTTATATTGGTGGAAAGCTGAGAATCTCCTTTAAAAACCTTTTTTGTTCATCAATTTTGGGTAAAAAAAAAGTTGTCAGCCACATACCCATCATATTGCCACTTTTTGGCCCATCATGATCCTACACATACCCATTATAATAGTATAACAATATCCAATATGCATTATTTATGGCGGTTACATATATATACTAAACTACTAACAAAATACTAGATTTCAGATGGTGAAATATCACCATTGAAAAAGTCTTCTAACAAAATTTTAACTAACCAACATACTGAGGTCCATAACATAAAACATATTAAAGTCTCAGAGTGGAGCCATAAATTTTTTAAATAAAAATTAAAAAGAAAGAATTAAAAGGACTTTTTCCACTATGTACACCTAAATTTCTAGCACCTAGACTTCCGATGCTCTATCTTCAACTATTTGAAGTCGACTTTAAATTCCACTTGGTCATGCATAATTTCTTATATAATGAATGAAAGCTACACCATTATATCAGCATTAGTCTTCTAATTTCAATCAATTTAGGAAATAAAGATTTATACATTTTATTACAAAAAATAAGCAATTATTAATCCTAAAAATAAACAATTGGCAAGGTTAAAGTGATTGGTATAAAAAAGGAAGAGTATTTTGCTGATTATAATCATGAGGCTGTTTATACCTCATCATCCTTGTTTATACATAAAACATAATGTCTAATATTCATATATTGAAGGGTTCTCATCCCTAAGAATCATTGTGCAACTTAATAATGTAAGGAATCCAAGTTGGTCACACTTGTCGAGCTAAACTTAGACAAGTATTTAGTCATTAACAAGACATGGAAGTTTCTGAGTTCTAGCAGAATTCATTCCTTCCAAGTTTATACATTCATTCATAGATTACTCTAATCCACCTTTTACATTGGTTTGGTGCATTCTCCTAGTAACAATATCATGCACAAATTCAAGCATAAAGACATGTTGATTTCCCCATAAAATGTTTGACATGCCAGAATCTTAATAGTAAGGAAATATATCCTTCGACCCTATAGATCAAAATCTGATTGGGTTTATTAGATTTGAGCAAGGATTTCACCACCCTTCCTCTTGGAAGAGGCAACATCAAATTACAAACAATGTCGATATGATGAAAGCACAACATATAAACAACAAAACACAAGGTGATTATCCATATTCAAGGGATTGATAGTTGATCCTCCATGTTTTAAAAAAATCATAAAACTATAGAGATTCAGCTTTAGAGATGTTAGATAACCATCAAAATCCTGCCATAAAGGTGTGAACTAAACAACAAACATACTTAAGATATTTTAAGGCTCAAGCTAGCTGCAAGGCTTAAAAAAAAACTCATATATCACTGGCTACAGTTCAGGTGACCGATGACTATGGTTGATACCACACACAACTCAACTCAAAGTTGTGATTCCAATGGGATTACATGTTATGGTAAATAATGAAATCGATAGAATGGAAGCTATCGTTCATACAATAATAGAAATATAAAAGAATGATTTTTCTTTCTATGCAATCAATTTACCTGCTGATATTTCCTCACCCATGACCACACTTTTTTCTTTTTCCTTAAAAAAAACTATCTTTCTTTGCCTCTCTATTCAGTATCCAGAATGGAAACAGTAACAACATATTACTCTTACTTTTGCATTCCATTGGTGGAGGAATTATTGCCTTACCGGCAACCACTACACATTTGAATATTTCCATTATTATTGTGGTAGACCACGTCCTACATAATCTTCTTTCATTTCTCAACAGTCTAACATTAGAACAATTTTGGTTATCAAATTAAATTTGAATATGCATTCGCATATATGTATATGTATGTATATATAAATATATGTAATATATATATGTAATCATATTTATCTACATACATATATATGTAATCCTATTTATCTATATATATATATATATATATATATATTTATTAAAAATGAATTCTTGTGTCCTTTTCAATCATTCTTTCAAATATTTCTTTCATTACTTCTAACAAAAAGTTTAGTAAGGAAAATTTTAATCTACAACTCATTATTTTAAGTAATAGAGACAATTTGAGTCAGGAAATCTCATTCTCTTATATATGCAATTTAATTCAAATACAATTCATCATGTCAATTGTGGTGTGTGCACCCAAATTCCAATTGGCTTACCATTTGATCTGGCTAAACAATCCTACTTTAACAACGTTCTCATCCTTCAACCTGACAACCCTATAGTTGCACACACTTACACTTGAAAATTGATTAGTAATGTTCAATTATTGGCATTATATAAAATAATTTTCAAAAATTTGAAAAGTCAACATCTTTTAACTTCTTTCATTCAATTTTTGAATATTCTAGAATCTCCATTTAATATTTAATTGAATTTTGTCAATATTTTTATTTACCATAGTATGATAAATATGCAATAAAATTGGGTTATGACATCCTTCCCCTCTTGGTAGATACATCACCTTGATGTCTAATAAGTCGAATAAAAGAACATTATATCAAATTTTGAGCATTCATGTCTATTTCAACATCTTATCAAAATATATGTCTATTTCAACATCACATCAAAAATATATGTCTATTTCAACATCACATCAAAAATATATGTTTATTTCAACATCACATCAGAAATATATGTCTATTTCAACATCACATCAAAAATATATGTCTATTTCAACATAAAAATTTTAAAGCATGAAATATCATGTCTCAATACAAAAAATTCTCTTTTTCAAGAAAGAAAATGTGGAAAGGAGCATTCTATTTCTTTCACATCCTCCCAAGTAGCACTTTCATGTAAGTGGTCCCATTGGACTTTAAATTTAGCAATATCTTTGCTCTATAACTTAACATTGTGTCTATCCAAGATTTGAATGGGCTCCACTAGCATCACTCCTAGATCCTGTACCTACAAGGATTTCCAATCAAGTATATTAGTCACATCAAGATTATGTCTTAAGAAACGAAACATGAAACACATTATAAAGTCGAGCCAGAGAAGTGGAAGAGCTAGTCTATAAGCAACTAGGTTAATCACTTACAATACTTTAGACGGTCCCACATATCTTGGGGCCAACTTGGAGGAATTTCCAAAACAATAGAGCTTTAATGAGGTTTAACTCTCAAGAAAAGGGTTTGTGCAAGATCATGGGGGTTGAAAAAGTGGTGATGTGAAAAAAAGGCACTTTTAACATGCCCAAAAACATGAAATTTTCACTTTGACATTTTTTAGGCTTAAGTACAATATCCATTTTTGTTTGGTAATACCAAACCAAAACGGATATCTATTTCAAAATGGATATTCATTTTGTTTTTCAAAATGGATATCTATTTCAAAAATCAGGAACCCATTTTCTTGAAAAAAAAGGATATCCATTTTGAAGACCTAAAAAACCCTCTTTAGTAAAATGGGCATAACTTTTGTGTTTCTTATCAAAATTTCAACTTTTTATAGGCATTGGAAAGGTGATTGAGAGATCTACACAATGGACTAGGTGGTGTTACTATATTTTACAAAAAAATTAATTATAATCATTTGAAATTCATATTTCATTTTTTAAACATAAAATGCTCACTACTTTCACATGCAAAGTCTTCTTCTCATGATTTTTTTGTAAGACTCATCTCAAAATACTTGAAACATTAGAAAAGGTAACGAATAATGAAATATTTATATTTTTTGTAGCAAGTAGATGAAAAAATCTTCATAAATCATCATATCTCTATTTTGAGATTCCGATCCTCTTGATTGATGATTGGCCTGATTTTGTCTGAAATGTCGAACGGATTTCCCGGATTTTCGATGACTTTGATTTCTGACCGCCGATGTCTGGCAGTCTTTCGATCTGACTTCGATCTTCCGACTCGCCTTCTGACCATCCCCGATCTCTTCGATCCTGATCCTCAGCCTCTGAGAGGGAGAGATAAATTTATCTATTTAGGGTTGTTATGATTAAAAGGCATATATCTAATAGTTAAATATAGATTTGATCAATAAAATAGAGAAAAAAACACCCAGAAAGTTATAGTAGAAAGAAGACAGCACAAAGAATTTAACGTGGTTCACCCAATCCAAGCTACATCCACCAAATTGTAGCCATCCAATGATTTTATTAGCCAGTGGAAAAATTATTACAATATCATGAATAATTTCCTTTTTCTACATGTTGTAACCCCCATACCAACCCCTTATAACAAGCCTTTTAGAAGCTTCTAGAAATTAGGGTTTTACAAAGTCATTTTTTTCTTTTTTGGTGATTTTTTCCTTTTTCGATGACGATGCAAAAAAAAATAGAAATAAAATTTCTCAAGGGCTACCACCCTAAACCCCCAATTTTTTGAGGGCTACCACCCCCAAACCCCTACCTGGGGCCCGAACCAACCAGGGACCTCGACAAGGATAGATGTCTTGGTGTATAGTATAGCATGATCAATCGCCACATATCAACAATCTCCCACTTGGAGACTGATCAAGCTCCACACCAACACATTCTACCACTTGGAGACTAATGTTGGACAACACTGATGCACTTATAGCTCCCACTGGAAATAAGTACCTTTGACCCTGCTACTCTATTATACCTAAATTCAACCTTGAAGGAAAACCGAAGCTAATGATGAGCTCAACTTCTCCCTTGTCACCGCCTTTGTAAACATATTCGTTGGATTGGAATCTATATGTATTTTTTCCAACTTGACCTGTCCATCCTCCAACATTGACCGAATGAAATGATATCTCAACTGTATGTGTTTTGTTTTAGAGTGCAAGGCAAAATTATTTGTAAGATGTATAGCACTCTGGTTGTCTATAAACAAGTAATTTTTAGCCTATTGTTTTCCCAACTCTTCCATGAAAAGTTACAACCATATCATCTCCTTTGTCACCTTTGTTGCAACGACATACTCTTCCTCCGTGGTGGATAAAGAAACCACCTTTTGCAACTAAGAAATCCAACTCATTGTTTTCCCACCAATTGTAAATACATAGCCTATGGTACTCCACCTGGTATCTATATCCCCTCCCAAATTTGAGTCAACATAGCCTTTTAAATAAGTATTAGAGCCCCTAAAACAAAAAAATTTAATGGATGTACCTCTCAAGTACTTGAGAATCTAGTTTACCGCATTCCAATGCTCGCCACCGGGATGACTCATATACCTTCTAACAACTCCTACAATATGTGCAATATCTAGTCTTGTGCATACCATGGCGTACATTAAACTACCTAAAGCTGAAGCATATGGTACCTTCGACATTTTATCTTCCCTCTCTTGTGTCTTTGGACACATATCCTTAGTCAATTTAACATGACTAGGAAAAAGTGCGCTAACAACTTATGCATTTTTCATATGAAATCTCTGCAACACCTTCTCAACATGATCAGCCTGAGATAAAAACATTTTTTTGTTTTTCCTATCTCTTGTAATCTTCATACTAAGGATTTTCTTTGTTGCCCCCATATCCTTGATAGCAAATGAATTTGCTAACTGTTATTTTAACTCCCTTATGTGATTCATGTTAGACCCCACTACAATCACATCATCAACATATAAACATAAGATAATGTAGCTATCATCATCGAACCTCTTAAAATAAACACAATGGTTTGAATTACACTGATTGTAGCTTTGCTCAACCATAAAACTATCAAATTTGATACACCATTGTCGAGGTGCTTGCTTCAAGCCATACAGACTTTTCTTTAATCTAAACACAAGTTTATCCTTACCTTTGACCTCAAATCCTTGTGGTTGCTCCATATATATTTCCTATTCCAAATCACCATGGATAAAAGTTGTTCTAACATCAAGTTGTTCTAAATACAAATCTTTAATAGCCACAATACTTAAAATAGTATGAATAGAAGCCATTTTAACAAAAGGAGAAAAGATTTCATCAAAATCAATACCCTGTTTTTGTGCAAATCCTTTTAGAACTAATATGGCTTTAAATCTTTTCTTACCTCCATCCTCCTCTTTCAACCTATAAACCCATTTTTTTGGTAAACCCTTTTTACATGCAGGTAACTTTCATAATTCCCAAGTCTATTTTTTTAGCAAGGAATCTATTTATTCTTTCATTCCATGCTCCCACTGAACCTTGGTATCCATCTACATAGCTTCATAATAACATTTTGGTTCACTAGCATCAGTTAATAAAATAGAATACAAAGAGAGAAAATATTTTTGGAGGTCTACTAATCCTTGAAGATCGTGTAACATTCACTAGAGTTTGTGGTATTTTTTGTTGTTGTAGAGCATGAGGAACCACTATAACATCATTGTTTGGTGTATCATCAAACACTACATAATCATTTTCTTTCTTCTCATGCTTCTGCAACTGATCTTTGTACAACACTTTCTCATTGAATATGACATCCTTGCTTCTCAATTTTATTTTATTTTCAAAATCCCAAAGCCTATAACCAAATTCATCAATGTCATATCCAGCAAATATACATTTCTTTGATTTTGCATCAATCTTGATTCTATTTTTAGAATCTACATGTGCAAATGCTTTACAACCAAAGGTCTTGAGAAAAGAATAACTCACCTTCTTACCTGTCCATACTTCCTTCGAAATACAAAAACCCAAAGGATTAGAGAAAACTTTATTGATTAAATAAACAACAGTGTTTATAGCCTCTACCCACATGTTTAAAGGCATCCTAGCATTCAATCTCATAGTCCATGCACGCTCCATTATTGTTCTGTTCATGTGCTCAGCCACTCCATTTTCATGTGGAGTCCTTGGAACTATTTTTTTCATATGAATACCATTAGAGGATTAATAATCTTCAAACTCTTTGCTACAATACTCACCACCATTATCATATCTGGGACATTTTAACTTTTTACCTGTCTCATTCTCAACCAAGCTTCCCCATTTCTTAAAAGTTTCAAATACATCATATTAATTCCTAAGGAAATAAATCCATACCTTCCTTGTTGCATCATCAATAAAAGTGACATAGTACCGAGAGCCACCAAGAGAAGGTACTTGAGCTGGTCCCCATACATCCATATGTACAAGCTCCAATTTCTCATCTTTCTTTTTCTTCCCATCCTTGAGAAAACTCTCTTTTTTTTTCCATACACACAACTTTTACAGAAATCCATATTAACATATTTCAGACCTGGTAAAACATTTTGAAGCATCTAAAATCTTCAAACACTCATAAACTCAAACATGGGTTAGTTACATGCAAATTTATCCAATGCTCCTATGAAATAACATCTTATTCTTCAAAATGCAACAAATAACAAAAAAGGATCAAAAATACATTGCAAAAGAATAACATGTACCTATTCCATATTGGATTGGTGTCAAATGTGCCAATGACCCTTTCCCAATCCTTGATAAACTCAAATGATGCAATGCAATGGTGATGGGAAAAATTAGTTCTCAATTGAAGAGAGTAACTTTGCATGAGAGTGTAGATGATTTGATGAAGAATCGTCCCTCTACTTATAGATTCTCAAGTTGAAAGAATGCTCATAAGAGAGAAATGTGGGATAAATATTGGACCAATGAGATGAGGCCACTTGTCACATTATGATAGGTTGAGGAATGTGAAAGTTTTGACCAATGTTCCCAGGAGGGGGAGATTCAAATTTGAAATTGTGAATTAAATGTTGAGAGGGGGACATGAAAGAGAGAAGTTATTGCAATGTTGGAAGGGACAAGTCAACTTGTCTTCATATTCAAAAATTGAGGGAATATTCCATTTTTATGCCAAGTTGAAAGAAAATGATTTATTGGTGCAAGTGGGAAAAGCTAGAGGATGTGATGGGTGGTTAGATTAGTTTAATCAGGATTAGATTAGCTTAGATGATGTTTAGGTGATTTTGACCTATTTGATTTGAATACTTTGATTTATTTAAATCAAAAGGGATAGAAGGTGATTTCAGATTTAATTAAATAAAGGTTTGATTTATTTAATTAAAAGAATGGTGATAAAGTTAATTTATTTAATTTTAAATTAATGACCTTAGGAGATTGAGTTTAATTTACTTGATGAATGGATGAATGTGAACTTATTTAATGATTGGATGAATATGAATTAATTAAGTGCACGATGCTAATTTTGCATGTCTACATTTTTCCCCTCTTTGAAGCAATGTACTTGCTACGTTGGTTCAAAGAATAAACTTGTCGCAAATAAAATTCAAAAAATTTCTAATTTTTTGGGATGCCCCAGTGGAAAGAAGTACACTAGTACATTTCCCCCTTGAGAGATTGAGCGAAAAGATTCTATTTGAGGGTTGATCTCATGATAAAGAGGTTCAAAATGGATGGTTATGGATGATGATGCAAATGAGATGGTTTTAAGATGCTTAGAATAAAAAATCTATATTATCTTAAACAACTTAAATGACAATATGATGTGAGATGGATGAGATGAATGGTGTGATATGCTATGATTATGCAAATGTATGATTTATGAAAATATATGATTTATGAGATGATTAGACTAACATATCTATATTATGATGATGATTATGCATGTGCGATGATATGTAGAATATTGATGGTTTGTGGATGCAAGATGAATGCACTGGTGATGATGATTAACTGATCATGACGTGATGTTAATGCGGAAAAGAAGAAATTATATGATAACAAGAGAATCCAACAAGCCAACTTTATGAGATGTGATAATGAGAAATGGTCATGAAAATGGGATAATTTTCTTATCAAGGCTTGGGATTTTAAAAGGGTCACTTACCTTATGTTTGATAACATGCATAAGTATGATGCATCAAGGTATAAAGGACTAGGATGGCGTTGTACTTAGTGTGATTGAATTTCACTCAACAAATAGATAGGAGTATTCTTGTTCACACCTGACATACAAAAACCTTGCTAGGATGCACTTTGGAAGTTTCAAACATCTTGGACCAAAACAAGGAAAGGTATAAACAATCAATGCAATAGTCTGCAAGCTGTCCAAAACATCCTCTATACTTATCTAACAAAGCAAGTATTTTCCAATTTATTTTACAAGAACATCCAACAAGCACAATAGACAAAAGATAATGAGCATTTTCCCCATTCCTATCTCTCTAAATCCCTTTGTTTGGACATCATCCAGAGGTTATTGGAATGATCACAAAGAGATAAGTCAAAAAGACCAAGATAAAGTAAACAAACAAGTTGGTGTTCTTCAATACTGCTAACCAAAAGAATGTGTTTTTAAGGATAAGAACTAAAACTATTACCAAAAGATAATGCCCATTGTAGGAAGGATACATCCTAGGACATGTTAGTGGATGGCGGCACATCATTTCATTTATCAAAGTGTTCTTTCTGATAAATAATTCCCATTGTAGGAAGGATCCTAGGACATGATGTTATCAGATGATTGATATGGGACTATTTGGATGATGGAATATCGACACAAAGAATTGACCAACTTGTTTATGTACTGACTTAAACCTGAGACTTGACGTTTTTGAGTTTTACTTTTAAGCTGCTAGACTTGTTTCTAACTATTTCACCAAAGGTTGAGGATGGCAATTAGTTTATTATGGATGGTGCCATTGCAGGTGCAAGCGAGATGAGGTGGATGGATTTTTTCAAATATTTGGATGTTTTTGACATTTTGCAATGTTTTGAGGCTGTTTTTGGTATTTTTTGAGATTTTTGATTTTTTGATTTTCTAAATTTTTTAGGATTTTCTGATATTTTGACCAAGAGACTAACCTAAAGACCTATCCTAGGGGCCTCGGGGGCTAATCAACAGATTAGCCTTGCCTTCGTTATACACACAGAGACCACGGAGTTTGACATAGGACTTGACTAATTTATAGATGAAGATATACATGATGAACTATCAGTTTATTATGATAGACTCCTAAAGGACTGACCTAAGTGTCTCAGGGGATGATCAAAGATCAACCTTGCCTATGTTCAAGGCTCAAAGACCCATAGTTCGACAAGACAACTTTGTTTTTGACCTTTTTACTGACTTTTTGACCTGTTTTGGGATTTTTGATATGTTTTAATGTTTTTGGATTTTTTGATTTTCTGATGTTTTGATGTTTTTGGATTTTTTTTTATGTTTTGATGTTTTTGGAGTTTTTGATATTTGATGTTTTTGGATTTTTCAATGTTTTGATGCTTTTGGATTTTCTGATTTTCTAATGTTTTTGGATTTTTTGATATTTGATGTTTTTTGGATTTTTTGATGTTTTTGGATTTTCTAATATTTGATGTTTTTGGATTTTCTGATATTTAGGACTTTAAGAATATACATGAATCTGATCAGATGAGAATGTGCCGCCAGCGTGATGCAATAGACTACTTTGATAAAGGTAGGATAAACTAACCTTGAGGATGGGTCGAGTAGTACTAGGAGCTTGGATCATGATATGAAAACAAGACCAAGCTATGGTGCGGATACGAGTGGATGAGTGATGGATGGAGATCTGGATGCGATGGATGCAGAACAAGTCGTGAAGATCCTGGTGAATGGAAAGTGCTTATTTACACAAGGTGCATGTTTGCTAGGTTTTCACCAAGTTACTTGTCCAAAGTGCCATCGAAGTGGTTTTCACTAGAGGACGATTTTTTTCTCTTTACTATTTTTGATCCTTTTTCTAATTTTTTTGGATTTTTTTTTTTTTTTGTCACCAAGACAACTGTTTGCCAAGTTTTTGCCAAAGTAACCATTTTTTTAGGACATTTTCTAATTTTTTGGATTTTTTTGGTTATATACCTTGAAAGATTTAGGCATAAAACTTTTTGAGATGAGAGCTATTCATGGGCTCTTGCAGAGGTTCCCCTTCAGGTGTTGATAACTGATATGCCCCTAATTTGTAACTTGTTGTGATGATGAATGGTCCCATCCAATTAGGTTAAAACTTGCCTTTGCTGGTTAGGTTTGGGACATTCTTTTGATTCTCTTTTAAGACTAGTTCTCTGACTTGGAACGTCCTGCTTCTAATTTTGTTATTGTAGCTCCTTTTAAGTCTATTCTGATAGACTTGCAAGTAATTTAAAGCATCTATACATCGCTCATCCAATAGCTCCAACTCATTTAGTCTTGATACCTGGTATGCTTCATCTATGATGAGGTTTTGCAATCATATCCTGAGGGATGGGAGCTTGATCTCAATGGGGATTACTGCTTCCAATCCGTAGACCAGGGAAAACGGAGTGGCGCTGGTGGGTGTATAGATGCTAGTTCGATAGGCCTAGAGGGTGGGATTAAGCTACAAATGCTAGTCATGACCTGCGTCATTAACTATTTTCTTGAGGATTTTCAGAATGGTTTTGTTTGTAGCTTTTGCTTGGCCACTTCCTTGGGGATAGTATGGGGTGGAGAAGTGATGTTGGAATTTGAATTTCTCGCATAAGTCACGAACCTCCTGATTCTTAAATGGTGTCCCATTATCCAAGATAATAGCTTTTGGAACACCATATCAACAAATGAGATAGTTCAGGATGAATTTTGAAATCTGCTTCCTAGTTATATACGTCATGGGTATGGCTTCCACCCACTTAGTATAGTACTTTATTGCGGTTATGATGAATTTGTGGCCGTTAGATAAAGTGGGCGTGATTTTTCTAATGAGATCAAGTCCCCACTGCGAAAAGGGCCATGGTGTGATGATAGGATGGAGCTCTTGAGATGGAGCATGGATGAGGTCCCCATGCTTCTGACATTGTAGACACCTTCTGGCATAGTCATGTGCTTCTCGTTCCATTGTGAGCCAATAATTTCCCATCCTTAGCAATTTCTTAGCTATGGTCATTCCACTCAAGTGTGAACCACAAATACCGTTATGAACTTCAGTTAGAGCAGTTAATGCCTCCTCAGCATTTAAGCAACGTAGTAGGGTTCCTTTTATGCTTCTACAATATAGGGTATCACTGAGGATGACAAATATGGATGCCTTTTTAACAAAGGTTCATTTTAGGTTTGAGGGTAGATCAGCAGGTATGACTCCTATTCGAAGGTATGTATAAATGTCATGGTACCAAGGATCATTGGGACCAATGATTTCACACACAACTTATGATTTTGGTACCTCGAATGTGGGCACGAGAAGCTAATCTATCAGGAATTCATATTTTGGAACAGTGCTAGGGATGTCCAATAGGGACCCAATTGTTTCCATGGCGTCTACTGCTCTATTTTGGCTCTAGGTATCTATTCAAATGTAATTTTGATGAAGGATTCTTTGAGAAGCTCCACCAATTTTTTGTATGGAGTGAGCTTGTGGTCCTTGGTCTGGTATTCATCATTCACTTGATTTATTATCAATTGGGAGTTTTCGTATACTTTCAGAGCTATAATGTTCCACTGCACTACTATTTTGAGACCTATGGTTAAAGCCTCATATTCTACAATGTTATTGGTGTAGGGTAATGCTAGTTTGTATGACATTGGTATGAAATCCCCTTGTGGGGTGATGAAGAAGACACCAGCGCCTGATCCATGTTGAGTGTATGAGCCATCAAAGTACTATTTCCAGTGGTTAGCTACGTTGAGATTAAAAATGGATTCATTTGGAAACTCTGAGACGAGAGGTTTATCTAAATAGATTGGTGCTTCTACTAATTGATCTATGATGACTTGGCCCTTGATTGCTCTCTGCTCCACATATTCGATGTCATATTCTGATAGTATCATCACCCATTTTTCCATTCTTCATGTGAGCATTTCCTTTGATAGTAGATACTTGAGAGGATCAATTTTGGCGATGAGTTTTATTTTATGTGCCAACATGTAATGTTTGAATTTTTGTGATGCAAACACTACTGCGAGGCATGCTTTCTCAATGAATAAATAGTTTAGCTCATGCCCAACCATTGTCCTATTGATGTAATAGATAGCCCTCTTCGTTCCATTTTCATCATACTAAACCAAGAGGGCTCCAAGGGCTATTGTTGTTGCTAACACGTATAGAATCAATGGATTTCTTGGGATTGGTGGCATTAAGACTGGGGGTGTCAATAGGTATTCCTTGATTTTGTTGAATGCCTCTTCACACTTGGTATCCCATTTGTACACTACTCCTTTGTGGAGTAGGTGAGAGTATGGGTTTTGTTTGTCTGCCAGTTGTGCTATGAATCATCGAGTGGATTGGATTCTGCCTTGGATACCTCTTAATTGCTTTAATGTCTTTGGTGCCTCCATCTCAAGGATTTATTTTACCTTTGCTGGATCTACCTCGATACCCCTCATTGATACTATATATCCTAGCAATTTTCCTGATTGTATGATGAATACGCACTTCTTAGTGTTTAATCTGACCTTGTACTCCTCTAGCATGTCAAAGATGGCACTAAGGGTTGTTATCTTTTCTCTTTCTTGATTTGGATAGGATGTCTTCAACATATTCTTCGACTGTTTTATGGATCATGTCATGGAATACCAATGTCATGGCCCTTTGGTATTTTTCTCATGTCATGGAATACCAATGTCATGGTCCTCTTTAGCTATCATGATCTGATTGTACCTTGAGAATCCATCCATTAGTGACAACATCTCATGTCCCACTGTCATATCTACTATCATGTCGATGTTGGGAAGCAGGAAGTCATCTTCTAGACATGCCTTGTTCAAATCTCTGAAGTCTGTGCAAATTCTGATATTTCTGTTGGGTTTTGAAACAGGTACCAAATTTGACACCCATTTGGGATAATCTATTGGTTAGATGAATCCCGTGTCTAATAGCTTTTTTAGCTCCATTTTGACTAATAGGGCGATCTAAGGATGCATTTTTTGAAGATTTTGTTTGACAGGCTTTGCTTCTGGATACACTACTAAGTGGTGAACCACAATCTCTAGATCAAGCCCTGGCATGTCAACATAACTCCATGCAAAGTTTATTTGTCTTTCACTTAGGAATGCTGCTAGGAGCTCTTGCTCTTGTGATAGTAGTGATTCTACATAGAATGTGATATGTGGGGTTGCCTCTATTCCTAGGTTGGCTGGATTGCATTTTTCGGCCAAGACTGCTAACTTTTCCTGATGAATGGCTCTTAAAGGAAGATTGAATCCCCAATCCTCAGGCGCCTCAAAGAGGTTTTCACCATTGGATACATCCTTTTTACTTTTTTCTTGTTAGAGAGTGCCACAGTGTGGTTTTCACTCAAGGACTTGGATATTATTCTTAATTTCTCACTTTTGTGACTGAAGGATTCAATCATTTCCCTGTAATAAGTGTGTGTGTCCAACTCCATTATAAACACTACTTTGTGATCACCATCTGGAATGTTATCCTGTAGTCCCATGAATTCTGAGAGTGCCTCATCATTTTTGAATGTATCAAGAACCGGTGGTCCTCATTGGTCATAGTCGATGAGTTGGGGATATACTAGACGAATCTCATTATTTTTATGGTGATCTGGTTCAAAAGATAGGGTGCTAATCATGCAAAGAGTGGTATCCTCAAATAGCCTAGGTAAGTTGGTCATGGTATCCTCGTCATCACTACTACTAAAAACGTCAGTTATATCAAATGTAAAGTTATCTATGACTCTACTTGTAAACACTAGTAATTGTAGTTTTGTTGCGGTTGGCTGAGGAGGATTGTTCACTATTCTAACCAGAGGAATTCGGCCACATATGGTTATACTCAGAGGGGTACATCCAAGGCCAAGATTTGTTATCGATCACATCTCTGAAATGATAGGTTTTATAAGCCCATTGTCGATTTGTCCTAGTCTTTCATTTCTGTCATATCCCATTGCGAGCATCATTTGCAGACCCTTGCTTTTTTCATCTATTGGTAAGTCTAGTATTGGTCTTTCATCTTGATATAGCATATGAGATGGATCTACCTCAATAACCTCCTGGCCAAGGTCTCCCCAGCTTGTGAATTTTGTATATTCTTTAGGAGACGTTTGAGATGTGGAAGCTTCATTTATTTGTGGACATCCCCGTGATCTAGGAGATTGTGGTAACTCTCCTACCACAAAGACATTATTAGGGAGCTTGTAGTTTCCACGGCCATTATCTTAGATGATGAGCTTGATGTCAGAGATGGTGGGGATGGCGGGAGTAGCGGGTGTCTCTGTCACAGAAGTGGATGTGAGAGTGGCGGGATCAATGTATGGTGTGGATGGACCCTCATCATTTTTTGGTACTTGGGGATTTTGTAGTACTTTGCTTCAAGATTTTTGCAATACGAGAAAGGTTTGGGATCTCCATGGATGGTAATTTCTTGTCCCTTATGTGAGAATTTCACACATTGGTGGAAGGTTGATGTTATTACTTTCATCACATGAATCCATGGGCATCCTAGGAGGATGTTATATGGAAAGTCAAGGTCCAAGACTTGACAAGTAGTTTCCATGAGAGCCGACCCCACTTGAATAGGGAGTTTGATCATGCCCTGAGACACTCTTTTTTGATGGTCATATGCAATTATTGTGATGTCCTTTCCTTTGTCAATGGAATCCTCTAATATTTTCAATTGCTTGATGAGGTTGAGAGAACTAATGTTCAAGCCAACACCTCCATCCACCAAGACCCTTTTGATTTTTCTCTTATGTATGATGGCTTCTAAGTGGAGCGCTCAGTTGTGAGATGGTTGAGTGGGGAAATCTTGATCAAAGAATGTCAGGAGATTAGGCATAATGATGTTTCTGACCATAGCTTGGAATTTCTCCGCATCAAGATCTATGGGGATAGTGGATGAGGCCAATGCTTCGTCAAGGATTTTCCTATGGGCAGATGAGATTTTTAGCAACTCCATGATGGAGATTTGTGCTAGCATTATTTTGAGTTGATCTAGGATATTATAGCCATTAGGAATAGATCTAGATGCAGGGACTTTGTTTGGCTGGGATGATCCTACGATGGTAACTTTTTCACCTCTTGTGGTGAATCCACAATCTTCGGTATAGGTTCCCTTGATGGTGATGACCATGTAGTTTTCATCTAGGGAGGCGACGACTGTTTCATACACATAATTTACGTTTGAGTGGGTGCCTTTCCCTTTATCTTTTTTATTATTATTCCCTTTGTTGCCATGATTAGGAATTAGATTCCTGTATATCTTAAGATCCTGATTTCCTGTAGGTTGTTCCACATTTATGATTCTTTTATCAATGAGATCTTGAATTATTTTCTTTAATCTCATGTAGTTGTTCATGGTATGGCCTTTGATTTTATGGAACTCGTAGAGTTGATTCTCATTATACCAAGGAGGTTTCACATCTGGTTCTTGGTAATTCTCAAATGTACGTGCTTTGATGATTTTTTTGTTTATTAGCTTTTTCATTATGTCCTCAAGTGGTTCCCCCAAAATGGTGTATTTTTGTTTGGGATAACTCTTTCCTTGGGGTGGTCCTCTTTGATCATTGAGATTATTGATTGTTGGATTGTTGTTTGGTTGTTGTATTGTGTGATGATTGTTTTGGTGTTGGATTTGGATTTGTGGTGTGGGTGTATGTTGGCGAGGGGCACTAATAACCACCTTGGCATTGATGACACCATCATTAGTAATGTTTTTGTTCCTTTCCCATGTGTGAGGTTTATCATTGTAATTGGATGTGGGTGGTTTTTTGTTGTTCGAGGTATGAGGTTGATCCTACAGGTTGAGTCATGAGGGCTCGTTCGATGCTAAGCACCTTGGGGATCAACTGATCATATTTGGTGATGCCCTAAACCTTGAGATGAAATGCCAAGCGGCCTTCAAGGTTGGCTATGATGGTGCAAACTTGTTGTTCTTTTGGCATGTTCCACTTGCTCTAATTGGCCTTGGATTGCCATCATTGTAGGAATGAAGTGAATGATTTTCCCTTTCCTTATTTCAGAGCTGAGATTTCTTCTAGAATAACATCCATTGCAATGTTCCATGCATAGTTTTTTATGAATGCATCTATAATTTCTTGGAATGTCCTAATTCTTGAAGGTAAGCGAGAGAAACATTCCATAGTGTGGCTTGCCAAACTCCTAGGGAATAGTCAGATTAGATAAGTATCATCATATATGAGTTCCATGCAATGAACCTAGAATTCCCTGATGTGATCTTCAGGGTTTCCCGTCCCTCAATATTTGTCAAATTTTAGGATTTCAAATCCCTTGGGGAATGGTTTCATCACTAGGCTCCTATCAAATGGATAAGGACACAAGTTGCTTGGTGTTTTTCTTGTTCGCCCTGATTGAAGATTGAGCACTTGTTGCGAGAGCAACTTGATTTGTGTCGTTACATCATTTTGCAGATCAAGGGGTGGGATGAAGGTATTTTGGGGTGTTTTGATTGTGGGTTGGATGGATGGGTTGTTTGATCTGTTGTTCGATGGTATCTGTATGTTTTGTTGAGCTAGGTATGCTTCCACCTACTTTTGTATGAACAACGCCTATTGTTGATCTTGTTGTTGTTGTGCTAAGATTTGTGCTTGCTATTGTGTTTGTTGTTGTTCCAACAACGCTTATTGTTGGGCTGGCAATTCAGCTGCTTCTTGCTACTCTTGATATTGCTTAATTGCTTACTGATATACTTGCATTTGTGTAGCTTGTTTTTGTGCAAGAAGTTGTACCTGTGCTTGTGTTTGTTGTGCTTAATATTGGGTGTTTTCCTAAGCTTGAGCTCGTGCTTGCATTGTTTGTGCTTGGGCTTGTGCTTGTGCCACTTGTTCTTGTAATAGAATTTGTGCTTGAGCAGCCTTTTGTGCTTGGGCAGCTTGCAATGCTTGAGCAGCTTGGGCAGCTTGTTGTTAATGTTGTTGCAATAAAGCTTGGGCTTGCATGGCTTGTTGCGCTTGTAATGTGGCTTGTGTAGCTTGGGCAGCTTGTGCAGCTTCAACAGCTTGCTATGTAGCTATTTGTATGGATTTTTTTCTACACTTCTTGGAATCCCCTTTGAAAATTAGCTTGCAATTCCATGTTGTATTGGTTTGATGTAGTGGAAGTTGGTGGTGGTGGTGGTGGATTTGGAAGGTGGGGGTGGTGGTGGATTCAGAATGGCGTTTGTGGCGAGTGATGATGTCATGTTAGTGTTTTGAGTGATGGATGGTGGTGTTGATGTGGTTGGTCCTCGGGAGACCATGCTTTGCGATGTTAGGGGGGTGTTTGATGATGTTGCAATTTCTTGTGTCATTTTCATCTATTGTTGTGATATCGATGACAAGTTTTGAGCATTTGGCATAATGGTTTGATTGATATTTGAGATGTTGGTTTGATTGATACTTGGTAAAGGGGGAAGCCCTAAGCCAAGGAGTGGTGTGGATGATGATGGAAAAATCATAAGTGGTGGAAATGTAAGGGGTGTGATTCCTTGCAAAAATGTTGTGGTGTCAAAAATGCCCCTTGGTCTGAACATGTCTCCTTCCTCTTATGAATTTGTGAGGAGAGGAGTTTGAGGTGTTGCGCGGAAAAATGTTGATGACAGATCATGATGGAAAGTGAGAGGAACATTCTTATGTAATGGCTTTTCGAGTATGTTTTGTTCCAAGGTGGTGTTTGCATCCAACTTTTGATTATTAACAAGGGGGTGTGCTTGAATAGCATTGAGAAATGCATTTCCCTTATTAACATTAGGTTGGGTTGGAGAAAAAGATGTTGTGATTTGCAGAATGTTTTGAGTGATATTTTGGGATGGGGGTGTGGATGAGATGGGAATGGTGGATGAGATTGGAGGAAAACATGTCTCCACTATGGTACTCATGTCAAAATATGAAGGTAATTTGGCCCTTGCTTTGCTAGTTCAAGCATGTATAATGAAGGGCTAAGCCTCATCATGATATTGACGATCTTATGGTTTTCCAGATTTTGAAGCATTTCAGTTATTTCATCATGAGACATCCCAAAGGTGAGGTCTTCTCCTTGGGATTCTTCTTGTGGGTTTTGCAATGATGTTGGAAGGTTAACTGTGAGATTTCCAGACCCAATGGGATTCATTTCAAGAGTGGTTTGACTTAAATCACTTGAAGCAAGTGTTTCTTTGTTGGCTTCCATGCTCTTCATGTATTGAGATCTAGTTTGAACCATAAAACAAGAATCAATTTTTAAGAATGGGAGATGAATCTCTTGATTCTTTGGATTGATCTTTATTTTATGCCTCAAAGTGGAAAATTTTAGGATGTCTTGAGGATCGAAAGGTGATATGATAATGATCTAAAAGATGGATGATGTGGATGTTATGACCTTTTGGTAAATCTTGAAGGAGATACTAAGCTTTTGGGACTTTCGGATATGTTTTGGATTTTTATTTTGATTTTATTTTAGATTTTTGCATTTGTCCTTGATTTTGATTTATTTTGAATTTTTTTTATTTTGAACGAATAGACCCTAAGATGTTGGATGATTATCTAAGGGATAGACTTGTTCAAAGGATGATGATTTGAATATGTGCGGGTAGAAGGATGCATCTACCCACACCTATCCAAACAAGATGATAGTTTCATTAAGCATATGAAGAAGGATTCATCTACATATACTAAGCTAAAAAAGATGATTTTGATAACTTTGACTAAGAAAATGCAAAAGGATGCATCTACACATACCTAGACAAAGGTGATTTTGATAATGTTTTCAAAGATTTAGTCTCAAGCATTTTGATGATTTTGATTTTTCCAAAAAAAGCCTATTATTTAAGTATGATTCCAAGATTTCTCCAAAAGGTGATGGTGAGATGATTTTTGTTTTGATGTTTGAAGGATCGATGAAAAAGATTTTGATTTTCTTTGATCCTAAGATGAACCTAAAAAAGACACTTTGTTTTCTTAGACCTAGGTATTGAAGAGCATACAATGCTTCTATAGACTTTTGTAACCAAGAAATGATTCCATTTGGACATACATTTTCGGATTTTGAACCAATGAATTTTGTTTTGGGCTTTGGAATTTTTGGAAATTGTGAGTCTTCAACACACATGAAAGTTCATTTTGCTTAGCTTTGCTTAATGGCTTTATTTTACAAAAAACACTTTCTTTGATTAAATTTTCAAACTAAGATGTCCAATGTCTTAATTTCTTCAAACCCCACAAGATATGTTATGTGGAAATTTGATGAACTTAAGGCAAGGGTTTTCCTATTGTTTACTTAATTAGACAAATCGAGATGTAATCCAATGTTTAGAAACATCTAAGGATGTAAATCCCAAGGGAAAGCAATAACATATGGATTGAGTCAATTGTATTTGTCTCCAAAAGGGTTTGAAGTTTGGATGATAATGTTAAGTGTTTGTTTTCAAGATGTTTTCAATTAAGCAATGCATTTTGTAACCAAAGAATAAGTACAACCCTATGGATGTGTAAGACAATATTTGTTGGATTACCATTTGGACAAGTCCAACTACGCTTATCTTTAGCGAATGGTTAGATGCTTTACCCCATTGGATCCCCTCCATGACACTCACTTATACGGGGCAGCCAAGCACCAACACCCATGAAACTCCCATGGCATGTTTTCCATTTCTACTAAAAGACTGTAAAAGTTTGGGGTGGCTTCAGAACGACCGTTCTTGCACCAACAAATAGATTAAAGGATTTTGAAAAATTCTAGCACATGGGTCTTAATAAGGACTTCTTGTTCATGGAGATTGACCCATACAGCAAGTGTCCCCTTTCGGATCCATCTTGTCGGAATCAACCATGTGATATTGGTGTTTACTCCAATACCCACATTTATATCTCGGTTGGAAATATTCTTAGCTTTAGAATGTTACCATTTGAGTCATTCCCTTAGGTGAGTACTTATTCCCCAAGGCAAGCCCTCTAGGATAAAAAAGAGAATAAAGAACAATATTCATAACTCGGTCAATCTTTTTTGGAAACAAAGAGAGAGAATGTGCGCAATAATGTCTCCACTCACACTCACACAATATTTTGTTCAATTTTTAAACCCAAACTAAAGTGTGGAGGTGATTGCTTTATCTCAACCTAAAGTCATGAAAAAGGCCTTTTGATTCTCAAGATCGCTATAAAGCGAGAGAAGTGCATACGTCATTTTTCAATGCCTTTAGTTTAAGTAAGCCTTCACGAAAAAAAAAGTTGCACTTGTTCATTTTAAATCCACAAAGAAAAATGTGAATTCTTTTTAAAATGTACCAAATGACAAATGAGAGACATTTTGTTCAATTGTTAACCAAAAAAAAACTTTAGTATATTGTATTCCTAATGTTTGTTTTAAACCTTTGCAAAAAAATTAGAAAGATTCTTTTTAAACCAAAACGAAAATTAGTGTCCTAAGAAAGAAGAGATAACAATTTCATGAAAAAGTGTTAAAAAAAACACTTTGATCTTTGTGAAATATCTTCCTTATGCTTCTCTTTCTTTCGTTTTCCTTCATTTTCCTTCTTTGTTCTCCTTTGTTTTCCTTCTTTGAACTTTAACCTATCAAACAAAAGACAATTATGTGAGGATAAAAATATTGAACTCATTTGGATCATTAACTTCACACAATGGCATGATCTTAAATGAAAGGATAAAAATTTGGATGATAAAAGGATGGCTTATAAGTGGATCATGCTTTGATTTTGACTTTATTGAATATATATCACACTTGCTAGACCCCTTCCTTCCTCATTACTAAAAATATTAAGCCCATAAATCCATCATAAAGAATAAATATTTCAAAAGTACATTCCCAATTTCATACACTAACTATAATAATCAAAATGATTTGATAAACTTTGCAAGCTAAATCAATGGCACCCCCTCCATATATCCTTATCTCCATTCGATAAAACTAGATATCAAGTTCAGTTATCAAAGTTGCCAAGCAAAGCAACTTGGGATATAAGTTGTTGTAGCATATGAAAATCATGTGGAATGGACAAATTATCTCATGGACTTCAGAACTTTGAGCTCCCTAACCATACATGTGTTCAACGAATTTATTTCCTTTAAAATAAAATTTGCTAAACCATTAAAACATTGCAACATCTATTTAAATGAAAATCAATCAAAATTTTAACCCTGCAGAGACTTATTACCAAATTTAGACTTAAACATTGAAGACAAATCATATGGAATCTGGCAACTGTCAAATTTTATCAAATCTGCCTAGGAATATGCTATCATAAGTGAAAAATCATAAATGTGTATCACCCAACTATAATAAACAAAAACATATTAGGAAAGTAGATCTTATTCTCCAAGTTGTTAAATCACACAGCTACTCCTTCAATGTTGTCGTATAAAAGAGATTCAGATAGGAAAAGCAAAACATGTTATTGCAAGGAAGTTTCAAATAAGAGTGGATTTGACATAAATCCGCGCTACAGACATTAGTCAAGGAAGAACATAAATGCATATTCCCTGTGCAACAGATTTCCTCAAAGACGTGGTCTCATGGCTGCAATAATTGCAAGGTACACACAAAATGGATCCATTGAAAAGGCTTTAGAAACCTCTAACAAAATCACACCAAAAACTATCATTTATTACTCTTCCTGTTATGCCTCCCCAGGCAAGTAGAATGGCCGATACTCCATCATTAGCTAGTTATTGATAGAAAATCAATTTCAAACAATAAGAAATTAGAAGAACAATAATCACAGTTGCAAGATAAAAGTGAATGAAACTTTGCAATAATGGAAGGGAAGTTATAATCATCGATGATAAACAACAAAATTAATGAGACAAATACAACAATTTTTTAATGATAGATAGTAATGAGAAGTAAATGAAGTATCAGTCAAACAAGTTGAGCTTCTTGAGAAGCATGGCTACGCACCCTCTTTATGCTTCCAGTTTACCACCTACTGACATTTTTGACTTTGGTATGGTGCACAAAATGTTTGACACAATGCTAAAGAAGTTTGAAGCATGGAAAAGGCATGTGTACTATTTGATAGAATGGCTTCAGAGAGCGGCGGTCTCAGAGAAAGCCAGTGATTCCCTTAAATGCCTTAGAGAACTGTGATCTCATGAAATGCAATGATGGCGTGATATGCACAAAATTTGAGAAAGGCTTTAGAAACCTTTAACCAAATGCAAGGTTTAGGCACAAAGTAAAATTCCACAACCTTTGCACAACTTCCTCCTAGTACAGGTAAGATACGCGCTGAGTTTTAGAATTTGTAAATGTAGACTGGTAACTCCAAAACACAGAATTATTCATTACTTCCTACTGACACTATGGTTGATAGGGATAAAAGGCCTGGAAATGCAACTTGGGAAAGCTCCAAAGTATGCTTTGATTTTGCATACTCTTTCAACAATGATGATGAAGAGGGGATAATAACACAAAAAACCAAGGCTGAGGTAAAGCTTTACAATCATTCTGGTGTTCTTTAGTTTTTAGGCGCATATGCAAAATGGGGAAGTATAGATAGAGCACTTTGAACTAATCTGACAAAGACATAGAGAAGTTGCATCAGGTAATTGATAGTATGCATTAAAGACGTGGTCTCAAAGCCTACAAAGAGAGATTGGTTAAATCTAAAATTTCAATTTTCTTGTAAAGAAAACATCGATCAAATTCATTAGAACATCAAAAAACTCTCTAACTTTGCATAAAATAGAGGATCAAGACCTGCTTTTATATCCTACTAGACAGTCACAAGCATAGTATGTAAAGTCATTCTTTCTATGCAGAAAACAAAAGTACAGATTGTCAGAATGCATATATATATATAAAGAAATATATTTAAGCACTTCACTTACACTCTAAACCTCCTAGCCCTCCTTCTAGGGCCATGATGAAGCACCTAAAATCTGCAAACACTCATAACCTCAAACATGGGTTAGTTACATAAAAATGTATCCAATGCTCCTATGAAATAACATCTTATGCTTCAAAATGCAACAAATAACAAAAGGGATCAAAAAGATATTGCAAAAGCATAACATGTACCTATTCCATATTGGATTGGTGTCAAATGTGCCAATGACCCTTTTCCCAATCCTTGCTAAAACTCAAATGATACAATGCAATGGTGATTGGAAAAATTAGTTCTCAATTGAAGAGAGTAGCTTTGCATGAGAGTGAAGATGATTTGATGAAGAATCAACTTTCTACTTATAGATTCTCAAGTTGAAAGAATTCTCATAAGAGAGAAATGTGGGATAAAGATTGGACCAATGAGATGAGGCCACTTGTCAAATTATGATAGGTTGAGGAATGTGCATGTTTTGGCCAATGTTCCCAGGAGGGGGAGATTCAAATTTGAAATTGTGAATTAAATGTTGAGAGGGGGACATGAAAGAGAGAAGTTATTGCAATGTTTGAAGGGACAAGTCAACTTGTCTTCATATTCAAAACTTGAGGGAATATTCCATTTTTTATGCCAAGTTGAAAGAAAATAATGAATTTATAAATGCATTAAAATGATTTATAGGTGCAAGTGGGAAAAGCTAGAGAATGTGATGGGTGGTTAGATTAGTTTAATCAAGATTAGATTAGCTTAGATGATGTTTAGGCGATTTTGACCTATTTGATTTAAATACTTTGATTTATTTAAATCAAAAGGGATGGAAGGTGATTTTAGATTTAATTAAATAAAGGTTTGATTTATTTAATTAAAAGGATGATGATAAAGTTAATTTATTTAATTTTAAATTAATGGCCTTAGGAGATTGAGTTTAATTTACCTGATGAATGGATGAATGTGAACTTATTTAATGTTTGGATGAATATGAATTAATTAAGTGCACGATGCTAATTTTTCATGTCTACACATTATTTGAATGAAGTACTTTCATACCTTTTGCACTCATATGACCAAGCCTATTATGCCATAGTGTTGATTCAGAATCCACAACAACTATCTAATTTTTTGCGTGCTGAACTACAACTATTCCTGAACATTGATATTTATCTGCAATAACTAAAGTAGAAGGAACAATATGACCTATACAAAGATATAAGGTGCCTAATTTCACAAATTTTTCTACCACTAAGGCATCTTTTGTAACCTTCCAATTTTTATCACTAAATGTAACACAACCTTGATTATCTAGTTGCCCTGCTGAAATTAAATTTCTCTCTAACTTTGGAATGTGCCTTACCTCATGTAGTAGCCAATGATTCACATTCTACAACTTAATATTGATTATTCCCTTTCCAACAATCTGGCAGGGTTTGTTATCTCCCAAATAAACTAGCCCAAAATCCCCTTGGACATAATCAAGAAAATAGCTTTTATGGGGCATAGCATGAAATGAAGCACCTGAATTTAAAACCCCAGAATTATCAACATTATCAAGGGAAAGAATCAAAGAATCCTCATCAAATTTATTACTTACCACATTTATCTCTTTATTTCCTTCCTTTTTGTCTCCTTTATTTTTTTGAGACCAACAATCTTTCTTTAAATGACCCGGCTTACCATAGTACCAAAAATCCCTCTTTTCTCTAGATTGAGACCTTTTGTCCTTTGATTTTCCTCGTGACTTCCCATGACTTCCATAATTTTTTCCTCTCTCCTTTTTTTCCCCCTACTTTCTACATTCAAAACACTGCCTAATGTGGATGCTCCACCTGAGCTTTTCCTATGAATTTCCTTGCTCAAAATAACACCAACAACGTCATCAAATTTCAATCTATTCGAAATAGAAAAAGAATTACTAACAACCATGACCAAGCTATTCTAGCTTTCAGGAAAAGAACAGAGAATCAAAAGAGCCCTAACTTCTTCATCAAATTTTACATTTACAAAATTTAATTGACTGGTAAATATATTAAACTCATTTAAATGATCAACAACTAACCCATGACCTTCTGCCCTTTTCATATTAAATAAACACTTCATGAGAAATACTTTATTTGAAGCAGAAGGATTTTCATAAAGCTTTTCCATGGTTTCCATCAACTGTTGAGTTGTCTTTACTATTGTAATATTGAATGCCACTGATTGTGCTAGGCATAAACGAATGGCTCCCAGTGCATTTTTGTCTAGAAAATTCCATTTCTCATCACTCATTCCTACTAGTTTCTTGGTTGTTCCTGCAAATAGCCTCCATAAATCCTTTTGATAGAGATAATCCTCTATCTGCATCTTGTAACCCCCATCCCAACCCCTTATAACAAGCCTTTTATAAGCTTCCATAAATTAGGGTTTTACAAAGTCATTTCTTTCTCTTTTTTGGTGATTTTTTCCTTTTTCAGTGATGACA
>VDFB02000017.1:48064107-48128093 GCA_007258455.2 Sequoia sempervirens
GAGATTCAGCTAGGTAAAGCAAAACATGTTATTGCAAGGAAGTTTCAAATAAGAGTGGATTTGACATAAATATGTGCTACAGACATTAGTCAAGGAAGAACATAAATGCATATTCCCTGTGCCACAGACTGCCTCAAAGACATGGTCTTATGGCTACAATAATTGCAAGGTACACACAAAATGGATCCATTGAAAAGGCTTTAGAAACCTCTAACAAAATCACACCGATAGCTATCATTTATTACTCTTCCTGTTATGCCGCCCTAGGCAAGTAGAATGGCCGATACTCCATCATTAGCTAGTTATTGATAGAAAATAAATTTCAAACAATGAGAAATTAGAAGAACAGTAATCACAGTTGCACAATAAAGGTGAATGAAACTTTGCAATAATGGAAGGGAAGTTATAATCATCGATGTCAAACAACAAAATTAATGAGACAGATACAACAATTTTTTAATGATAGATACTAATGAGAAGTAAATGAAGTATCAGTCAAACAAGTTGAGCTTCTCGAGAAGCATGGCTATGTGCCCTCTTTATGCTTCTAGTTTACCACCTGCTGACATTTTTGACTTTGGTATGGCACACAAAATGTTTGACACAATGCTAAATAATTTTGAAGCATGGAAAAGGCATGCATACTATTTGAAAAAATGGCTTCAGAGAACGGCGGTCTCAGAGAAAGCTAGTGACTCCCTTAAATGCCTTAGAGAACTGTGATCTCATGAAATGCAATGATTGCATGATATGCACAAAATTTGAGAAAGGCCTTAGAAACCTTTAATCAAATGCAAGCTACAGGCACAAAGTCAAATTCCACAACCTTTGCACAACTTCCTCCTAGCACAGGTAAGATACGCGCTGAGTTTCAGAATTTGTAGATCTAGACTGGTAACTCCAAAACATAGAATTATTCATTGCTTCCTACTGACACTATGGTTGATAGGGATAAAAGGCCTGGAAATGCAACTTGGGCAAGCTCCAAAGTATGCTTTGATGTTGCATACTCTTTCAACGATGATGATGAAGAGGGGATAATAACACAAAAACCCAAGGCTAAGGTAAAGCTTTACAATCATTCTGGTGTTCTTTAGTTTGTTAGGCACATATGTAATATGGGGAAGTATAGAAAGATCACTTTGAACTAATCTAACAAAGACATAGAGAAGTTGCATGAGGTAATTGATAGTATGCAGTAAAGACGTGGTCTCAAAGCCTACAAAGAGAGATTGGTTAGATCTAAAATTTAAATTTTCTTGTAAAGAAAACATCGATTAGATTCATTAGAACATCAACAAACTCTCTAACTTTGCATAAAATAGAGGATGAAGACCTTCTTTTATATCCTACTAGACAGTCACAAGCATAGTATGTAACGTCATTCTTTCTATGCAGAAAACAAAAGTACAAATTGTCCAAATGCATATATATATAAAGAAATAGATTTAAGCACTTTAGTTACACTCTAAACCTCCTATCCCTCCTTCTATGGCCATGATGAAGCACCTAAAATCTGCAAACACTCATAACCTCAAACATGGGTTAGTTACATACAAATTCATCCAATGCTCCTATGAAATAACATCTTATGCTTCAAAATGCAACAAATAACAAAAGGGATCAAAAAGATATTGCAAAAGCATAACATGTACCTATTCCATATTGGATTGGTGTCAAATGTTCCAATTACCCTTTCCCAATCCTTGCTAAAACTCAAATGATGAAATGCAATGGTGATGGGAAAAATTAGTTCTCAAATGAAGAGAGTAACTTTGCATGAGAGTGTAGATGATTTGATGAAGAATCAGCCCTCTACTTATAGATTCTCAAGTTGAAAGAATGCTCATAAGAGATCAATGTGGGATAAAGATTGGACCAATGAGATGAGGCCACTTGTCACATTATGATAGGTTGAGGAATGTGCAAGTTTTGGCCAATGTTCCCAAGAGGGGGAGATTCAAATTTGAAATAGTGAATTAAATGTTGAGAGGGGGACATGAAAGAGAGAAGTTATTGCAATGTTGGAAGGGACAAGTCAACTTGTCTTCATATTCAAAACTTGAGAGAATATTCCTTTTTTTATGCCAAGTTGAAAGAAAATAATGAATTAAAATGATTTATAGGTGCAAGTGGGAAAAGCTAGAGGATGCGATGGGTGTTTAGATTAGTTTAATCAAGATTAGATTAGCTTAGATGATGTTTAAGTGATTTTGACCTATTTGATTTAAATACTTTGATTTATTTAAATCAAAAGGGATGGAAGGTGATTTTAGATTTAATTAAATAAAGGTTTGATTTATTTAATTAAAAGGATGATGATAAAGTTAATTTATTTAATTTTAAATTAATGGCCTTAGGAGATTGAGTTTAATTTACTTGATGAATGGATGAATGTGAACTTATTTAATGATTGGATGAATATGAATTAATTAAGTGCACGATGCTAATTTTTCATGTCTACACATTATTTGAATGAAGTACTTTCATACCTTTTTCACTCATATGACCAAGCTTATTATGCAATAGTGTTGATTCAGAATCCACAACAACTATCTAATTTTCTGCCTACTGAACTACAACTATTCATGAACATTGATATTTATCTACAATAGCTAAAGTAGAAGGAACAGTATGACCTATACAAAGATATAAGGTGCCTACTTTCACAAATTTTTCTACCACTAAGGCATCTTTTGTAACCTTCCAATTTTTATCACTAAATGTAACAACACAACCTTCATTATCTAGTTGCCTTGCTAAAATTAAATTTCTCTCTAACTTTGGAATGTGCCTTACCTCATGTAGTAGCCAATGATTCACATTCTACAACTTAATATTGATTCTTCCCTTTTCAACAATCTGGCAGGGTTCGTTATCTCCCAAATAAACCAGCCCAAAATCCCCTTGGACATAATCAAGAAAATAGCTTCTATGGGGCATAGAATGAAATGAAGCACCTGAATTTAAAACCCAAGAATTATCAACATTATCAAGAAAAAGAATCAAAGAATCCTCATCAAATTTATTACTTACCACATTTGCCTCTTTATTTCCTTCATTTTTGTCTCCTTTATTTTTCTGAGACCAGCAATCTTTCTTTAAATGACTTGGCTTACCATAGTACCAACAATCCCTCTTTTCTCTAGATTGGGACCTTTTGTCCTTTGATTTTACTCATGACTTCCCACGACTTCCATAATTTTTTCCTCTCTCCTTTTTTTTCCCCTACTTTCTACATTCAAAACACTGCCTAATGTGGATGTTCCACCTGAGCTTTTCCTATGAATTTCCTTGCTCAAAATAACACCAACAACATCATGAAATTTCAATGTATTTGAAATAGAAACAAAATTACTAACAACCATGACCAAGCTATTCCAGCTTTCAGGCAAAGAACACATAATCAAAAGATCCCTAACTTCTTCATCAAAGTTTACATTTACAAAATTTAATTGACTGGTAACTATATTAAACTCATTTAAATGATCAACAACTAACCCGTGACCTTCTGCCCTTTTCATATTAAATAAACGCTTCATGAGAAATACCTTATTTGAAGCAAAATTCTTTTCATATAGCTTTTCCATGGTTTCCATCAACTCTTGAGTTGTCTTTACTATTGTAATATAGAATGCCACCTATTGTGCTAGGTATAAACAAATGGCTCCCAGTGCCTTTTTGTCCAGAAAATTCCATTTCTCATCACTCATTCCTATTGGTTTCTTGGTTGTTCCTACAAATAGCCTCCATAAATCCTTTTGATAGAGATAATCCTCTATCTACATCTTGTAACCCCCATCCCAACCCCTTATAACAAGCCTTTTAGAAGCTTCCATAAATTAGGGTTTTACAAAGTCATTTCTTTCTCTTTTTTGGTGATTTTTTCCTTTTTCAATGATGACACGAAAAAAAGGGGAAACTATTTTTTGGGGCCCAGGCCCGGACCCTGGTGAGGATACATGTTGGGGTGTATAGTATAGAATTATTAGTCACCAAATACCAACAAGGGTGGGAAGGAGACACCTGAGAGAGAGAGAGAGAGACCTGAGAGGGAGGTGGAAAGTGAGTGAGTGAGAGATAGAGAGGGGCAGTGGGAGACCTAAAAGGGAGAGAGAGGGAGAGAGGTAGATGGAGAGTGAAAAGGAGAGAGATAAAGAGGGAGAGAAAGAGGGAGAGAGAGAGAGATTTGAGATGGAGATGGAGAGTGTGAGTAAGAGAGAAAGAGAAAGAGAGAGACAGATGAGAGAGAGAGAGAGAGAGAGAGAGAGAGAGAGAGAGAGAGAGAGAGAGAGAGAGAGAGAGAGAGAAAGAGAAAGAGAGAGATGAGAGAAGAGAGAGAGAGAAAGAGAGAGGGGGGAGAGATAGAGAGGGAGTGGGAGAGACTTGAGATAGAGACCTAAGAGGGAGAGAGAGTGGGAGAGACCTAAGAGAGAGAGAGGAAGAGAGAGAGATGGAGAGAGGGAGATGGAAAGTGAGCATGATATGGAGAGAGAGGGAGAGACAGAGGTAGGGAGAGAGAGACTTGAGAGGGAGAGAGGGAGAGACAGAGATAGAGGGAGGGAGAGGAAGAGAGGCTTGAGAGTTAGAGAGAGAGTTGAAAGTGTGAGTGAGAGAGAGAGAGAGGAGAGAGTGGGAGAGACCTAAGAGAGAGAGAGAGACCTAAGAGAGGGAGAGAGAGATGGAGAGAGGAATATGGAGAGGGAGAGAGGGAGAGAGAGACTAGGAGGGTGATGAAGAGAGAAAGAGATAGACAGTGTGTGTGTGTGAGAGAGAGAGAGAGAGTGGGAGGTAGAGACATGAGAGGGAGATGGAGAGTGTATGTAAGAGAGAGAGAGAGAGACATGGGAGAAGAGAGAGGAGTAGGAGATACCTAAGAGAGAGAGAGGGAGAGAGAGAGATGGAGGGATACTTGAGAGGGATAGAAAGAGATAGAGGGGGGGAGGGAGAGGGAGAGGGACTTGAGAGGGAGAAAGGGAGGGATAGAGGAGAGAGATAGTGGGAGAGAGAGAGAGATACTTGAGATGGAGATGGAGAGTTTGTGTGGGAGAGAGAAAGAGAGAGATACTCCATAGAGAAAGAGAGTGAGAGATGGAGATGGAGAGTGAGAGGGATATGGAGAGGGAGAGAGAGGGAGAGGGAGTGGTATGGACCTAAGAGAGAGAGAGACCTAAGAGGGAGATGGAGAGAGAGAGAGGGAGAGAGGGAGAGAGAGAGAGAGAGACTTGAGAGGGAGAGAGGGAGATAGAAGGAGGGAGAGGGAGAGAGACTTAAGAGGGAAAGAGGAGATAGGAAGGAGGGAGAGGGAGAGAGGAGAGTGAGAGAGAGAGAGAGAGACTTGAGGAGGGAGAGAGTGTGTGAGTTTGAGTGGGATATTGAGAGGGAGAGAGGGAGGGAGAGGATAAAAAGAGAGGGAGTGGGAGAGGCATGACAGAGAGAGACCTAAGAGAGAGAAATTTAAGAGACCTAAGAGAGAGAAATTTAAGAGGGAGAGAGACTTTAAGAGGAAGAGAGACTTCAAAGGGAGGGAGAGAGAGAGAGAGGAGTGGGGAGATGGAGAGTGAGAGGGAGATAGAGAGGGAGTGAGAGAGGGAGGGAGGGAGAGGGAGTGGAAGGGACCTAAGAGAGAGAGGGGGAAGGATGGAGATAGAGGTGGAAAGACAGGTCTAGAGCTCAAGGAGACAGAGAGTGAGAAAGATAGGTATAAAGAGAGGAGAAAGGGGGGAGGGATAGGTCTAGAGTTTAAGGGGAGAAATAGTGATATATAGAGAGGTAGAGAAAGGGACAAAGAGATACGATGATTTGTGAAGATTTTTTCATCTCTTTACTACCAAAAGTATAAATATTTCATTATTCATTACTTTTTCTAAAGTTTCAAGTACTTTGAGATGAGTGATACAAAAAATCATGAAAATGAGACTTTACATGCAAATGTAGTGAGCATTTGATGTTTCAAAAATGAAATATGAAGTTCAAATGATTATAATTATTTTTTGTGTAAAATATAGAAACGCCACCTATTACATTGCATATAGCTCTCAATCACATTTCCACCACCTACAAAAAGTCAAAAATTTGATAAGAAACATAAAATTTATGCCCATTTTACTAAAGAAGGATTTTTAGGTCTTCAAAACAAATATCCGTTTTGGAAAGTGAGAACCCATTTTTTGAAAAAAAAATGGATATCCATTTGAAACGGATATTCATTTTGAAAGAAAAAATAGATATCTATTTTGAAATGGATATTTGTTTCAAAATGGATATCCGTTATAAATGGATATCTATTTTGGTTTGGTATTACCAAACCAAAACAGATATTGGCTCAATATTTGGTTCAGGATTGCCTAACCTGGAAAGTCAACCCAAAAAACATGTTTTAAAATTTTTCTTAGCTTTTCAAAGTTCACCCTTGTGGCTGACGACTTTTTTTTATCTAAATTTCATCAAACGAAAGGGTTTATAGAAAAAATTGTCAACTTTCCACCAATATAACTTTTTCCTTATTTTGAATTTAATAAATTATTATTATTTATTTTCTACCCACATTATGTCTATAGTCCTAATTGATAAGCTGATTGAAAAACTTCTATAACATTCAAACTAGTTAACATTTTTTGAATCTACAAGATGCACCACATTTTATGCTTCGCATACTATAGGATTAAAAAAAAAATCATAAATTTTTGACCAAGTTATGGTGGTCAAACACAAATGTTTTAATAATTCTAAAAATTTATAATAAAAAAAATTACAACTAATTATTTACATGGAAAAAAATTACAAAAAAAAATCTAGCACATCCGGCTGTCCTCTACTTATATTGAAAAATTTAGAAAAGAAAAATATTTCTTTTATTGTACTTAGGGTGGTCAGACATACACCTGCTTATCTTTTTCCTAAAAATTTAGTACCACTACATTAAATTTCAAATTTTCTCAAAACAAAATTTACTTTTTCCAAAAGGACTAGTAGCCTAGAAACTACATTCAATTTGCTAAAACTTTTGTTCTTACATATTTTTCAAATTTTTTTAATAACCTATTCAATTTTTTATATCAAGTTTCCTAACTCTGATTTTCTAAATTTTCATCGCCACTTAGAGGCCTAGTTTAGACCCCCATAATCCTGCACCGACCCAAAACTTCATCCCCTATTGTAAACTGTCTAAGAGTTTGATTCTTTTTGGCATAACTATTCTATCGGTCTACCACCTCCTTCAATGTGATATTAATGAGCCTTATTTTTTCTTCCATTTCCTTAAGCATTTTAGGTCCTACTATGATCATGTCCTCCAACTTATCTCAACTAATCGAAGTATGATAATTTCTCCCATACAAGGCTTCAAATGTTGCCATGCCTAAGGATGTATGATAGGAGTTGTTGTAAGAAAAGTCTACCAAAGGAAAATGTTCTTCCCACCTATACTATTGGTCCATATAATACATTTGAAGGAGGTCTTCGACAACCTCATTCACCCTCTATCTGCCCATCATTTTGAGGATGATAAGCTGAGTTGAAATTTAATTTAGTCCCCAATGTCACATTCAAGGTTGTCCAAAAGCTTGAGGTCATCCATGTGTCCTTATCAGAAATGATAGTCTTTGGAACTCCATGCAAATGGAAGATATCCTGGACAAATTTCTTAGCTAGGGTCAACAATCCATCCTTAAGGTTTCCCAGAATTAAGTGCACAACCTTAGTCAACTTATCAATCATGAACAAGATAACATCATGTTTATTCTTGCTCAATGGCAACCCCTGTATGAAATCCATATTGATCACCTACCATTTACACTTGAGTATTTCATGAGGATACAATAACCTAGCTAGGTGTGCATGCTTAGCCTTAACTCGTTGACACTCCAAGCATCTATCTATGTACTCCACTACATCCTTCTTACTTTTAGGCCAAAAATACAGAGTCTTCAACTCTGCGATCATCTTGGATGCTCCAAGATGTCTAGAATAAGGTGCATTGTGAACTTTTTCTAAAACCAACTTCCTCATCTATCTCAAAATATCATCTGGTTTGATCTCATACCCATCGAACTGATGATTCGATGGATTTACTACTAGGGTGCTCTTCACTCTCTCATAGTGCTCATCCCCTAGTAGATTCTGAATTACCTGCTCTCTCAAGTTAGACCTTGTTGAGATCATGGCTGCCATATTCCTTAGTCTACTAACAACATCAACCACTTTGTTCTCTTTCCCTTTTATATATTCAATTCCAAAGTCATACTTGCTAAGGAATTCTAACCACCTTCTTTGTTGTGCATTAAGGTTTGGCTAGGTAAATATGTTTCTCAACCCCAAGTGGTATGTCTTGAGTTCAAACAACTTTGCCAAAAGATAATGCCTCCACATCTATAATGCATGAACTATGGCTACTAATTCCAAATCATGAGGCACATAGTTCAATTTGTGTTGGTTGATATTTCCTTGATTCATATGCTATCACTTGTCCATCTTGCATTAATACTACTCCCAATCCCTCTCCTAAAGCATCTATGTTTACTATGAAACTCTCATTGGGATTAGGGATAGTCAACATTGGTTTTGTCGTGGGCCTCTCCTTTAGGAGTTGGAATGCTTTCTTGCATTTCTCGATCCATTCAAACTATGTTCCCTTCCTTTGGATTGAGGAAATAGGAGACGCAATCTAGGAGAACCCTTGAAAAAACTTCCTGTATTATCCTACGAGGCCCAAGAAGCTACGAAATTCTAAGACATTATAAGGCACTGGCCATTCCACAATCACCTTGATCTTCTTAGGGTCTATGGAGACTCCTTCAGCTAAACGAATATGGCCCAAATAGTGAACTTTGTCCTGATAGAATGAGCACTTCGATAGCTTCCCAAAGAGTTTCCTTTCTCTGAATCATCAAATAACTATCCTCAAATTTCTATCATGCTCTTCGATAGTCCTTGAGTAGACTAGAATTTCATCAATAAAAATGAAGACAAAATCATCCAAGTAGTCTTTGAATACACTATTCATAAGGTTCATAAAGGCTACTGGTGTATTAGTTAAACCGAAAGGTACCACTGTGAACTCGTAATGGCCATATCGAGTTCTAAATGCATTCTTTAGGATATCTTCTTCCTTAATCCTCAATTGATGGTACCTTGACCTGAGATCAATCTTGGAGAACACTTTCAGTCCTTTCATCTAATGAAACAACTCATCAATCCTTAGAAGTGGATACTAGTTCTTGATGGTAACCTTGTTCAACATCTGATAATCTATACATACACACAAAGTTCCATCCTTCTTTTTCACACAAATAACCAACACTCCCCAAGGAGATACACTGGGTCTTATAATTCCCATATCCAATAATTCTGTTAACTAGGCCTTCAACTCATAGAGTTCTATAGTGGTCATCTAATAAGGTGCCTTGGATTGAGGCTCAGCTCCTAGGACCAGATCAATAGAAAAATTGAATTCCCGCTTTGAAGGAAACTCTGTAAGTTCATCAAGGAATACATCTTGGGACTCCTTGATAATAGGATGGTCATATAAGTATGGCTCCTTGTTTTCAAGATTACTAACATGTACCACATAAATCACACACCCCTTTTGATGAGCCTTCCTGAGCTACATCACAAAAATCTATCTAATCTCCAAGGGTCTTTGCATTCTATAAACCTCAACTGGGTTTCCATATTCATCTAAATAGTTGACCACATTATCCTCACAGCTCACTATATCCTTATGCTTGGTTAACCAATTTATTTCAAAAATTACATCATATGATCTTGAGGGTGTCACATACAAGTAGACCTAAGTTTGAAAGGTTGAAAGCTCTAACTCACTACAAAAGAGATAGGTATCTACCCTCTAATCTACTCGATTACCATACTGGACTATCCATGAATATTCCATGTATCCAGGTCTAATGGTTATCTTAGATATTATTTGATTCCATCTATAAAACACTTAGTAGCTCCAATATCAATTAATATTGAAACAAATTGGTCATAGAGCTTACCCATTAGTTGAATTGGCAAAGCTTGATACTCTTTTTGCCTATTGTCTGTTGTAGCATGGATCTAATGATGATGTGTCTATTGGTAGCTTCCTTCCTTCCATGAATTAGACCATTGAGGACAATTCGAGGCATAATGGTCACCTTCACAATTATAACATCCATCACAAGGCCCTTTGTGACCTCCTAACTTGTCCTCTCTAAAGCCCTTCTTCTTGTGGTTGTCCTTACCCTTACCCTTGTTTTCTTTCTTGTTCTTTCCACCATTGCCATCTTCACCCTTCTCATGTGATTCACTTCCCCTCTTGACATTATAGATCTAATGGTTCTTGTCTCCCTTATGAAATTTCTTCTTCCCATATCATGACTTAGAACTTGAATCACTACGATGATTGGATAACTATTGTAGCTTTTGTTCCTATTTGGTTTCTTTTTGGAATACTTCATTCATGGTTTGAGGTTCGCACATATCCACTTCATCTCCTATGTGAGGTTTGATTCCCATTATAAATTTCCAAATACAAAACAATTCATCTCCCTAATAATGGGGAACATAGTTCAACAAGTTGGTGAACTTTTCCCAATGCTGAATCGTAGTCATATTTCCTTGGGTTAAGTTCTGAAATTTTTTCATTTTCTTTTCAAAGAAAAGTTGTGGTAACCATCTCTTCCTGAAAGCTTGGAGGAAGAGTTCCCAAGTGATCTTAGAAGGATGAATATTTTTTTTCTAATTTCTCATTATCCCACCAAGTCACTACTCCACTTGAGAGCTGATATGTAGCCCATGTTTCCTTTGTCTATTTAGAAAGGTTTTGGAGTCAAAATTATTTTTCCATTTCTATAATCCAAGGCTTAGCTCTTGTTCTGATAGCTTTACCATCGAACTTGGGTGGTGCTACTCTTTTGAGGTATTTCCCAAGCTCTTCCTCAATTTTCCCTCGTAGACCTGCCCCTGGACCACTGTCTCCTTGATTGAATTCTACATTCCAATGGTCTCAGTCCTCACATGCCAATTGGACTTCTTGCTCAATATGATCCATGTGAGACTCTTGCCAATTCAGAAGCTCTAAAATTTTCTTCAGTCTCTTGTTCGACCTATTATCAGAACAAATACCACCCCCATCTTGCTTGGTGGTCACCATGTTGTCCCACACTTATCCTGCAACACAGTCACATTTATCGCATCTCAACACAAGGTTCTATGAATAAAAATTCTTATGCTACATCACATAATTTTCATATTCACACATCCCTCAATATAGAAGACATACACATTCATGCATCATACACACATTTTAGAGTCTCTCCTTGAACACACCAAAAAAATATTATCTGATTTTATTTATATTTAAGGTGAGTCAATAGACCCTTATTTACAATTGGCTTCTTGTTACATCATTCTAACTTCTTGTTGTCAAAAAATGACTTTCCTCTAAGTCATCATTTGATTTTACTTCAAACTTAACAGATGAGGATGGTTGAGCACCTAGGCTCTCCTTTTCCTCTTTAGTTATCAAGGGAGTATTGGGTCCACACTCTAGAGGCCAATCTTGGATAGCGGAAGGATTTTTTATCATAGGAGTTCGCTTCTCCTAAGTATTTAAGCCTCTCTCTAGCTTGAGTCATGTAAGTGCCTGAGCTAGAGTTTCATCATCAATTTTTTATTGAACCTTCATCTTGGTGTTTCCTTCCTTTACGTCATTCTTACGTGAGGTTCTAATAGTTTTCCATTTCCTTCATCCGGCCTTTGACCTTCCCATTCCTACATTTAATTTAGGTTTAGTCAATTATCAGGACATCCAAATTTTAGGTCAAGGGTCAACTACCCCTAGTCAACTATGGTACACTCAAAATGCCTAGAGCTGAACCCTAAGCTCTCATACCAAATGTAATAATCCATTCCTAATTATTACTTAATTAATATTATTACAAATGACACATGAATATACTCCAAATTAAAATGACATAACTAGTTGTTGAATTTGAATTCGATCAAAACTACATATGTCCATTTAAAATGAGTCAAAGATTCATATATTCACTTAAAAAGTAAAATTACAATATTAGGTTTGACTTGGCTCCTAAGGCAACAAAGTCATTAAAGTACAAGAATGAATTACATCATGTTACATCTTAGACTATAATAGTCTTGTGAATAACTATGGTTCTTCTTGAATGCTCACTTCTACTAGTGGACGAGAACATAGTTGAAGCACTTTATCACCCAACCATGAAGCTTATGCTTCCTGATATTCTTTTGACTTGAAGAATTCCCATCCTTGCACAAAAAATTTAGCAAGAGAAAAATTTGCAAGGTGGAATTTGGTGCATGCCCATACATCAACATGCAATTTCTATCTACAAGTTAGAAATGAAAGTGAAAGATCTATGCTAGGAATGGTAGAGAGTTAAATCAAAGAGTTCATTCATACATACATAATGAACTATATTGCTTTCCCAAGCATAATAAATATGTTGCAACAATAGAAAACAAGAGGTTTTGGTAAAGAAAACCTATACTCTCTGAACTCCATTTTGGCACCCATCCTAGAAGGTAACTTTCTAATATACATCTCATAATAGCTATCTACCCTCTAGCATAATCTACTCACAGGTGCTCTAGTCAACTAAGGTATCACTATTCTATTCAAGTATCTAAAATAGTCTTCCACAATCATCTTCAAAATAAGAACAAAATACTAATTTATACTCTAAATAGAAATTAGACTTATGATTCACATAGTAATTCAACAATCAGTCATATCATTCTTATGAATATTTTCTACTTATTAAGTAAAGCATTTTCCTTTTAAAAATGTACTAAAAATAAAAGAAGGTATCTCGCAAGAATGTGTATGTACATAGACGAAGTCAATGTGCATACACATATATGTGCTTACTTATGCTAAAATTTGTGCATACATTCTAAAATAATCATTAATTCAGATTGAAATCTTAAAATAGTATTCCATTTTGACATTTCTATTTTCAAAAATAAAGAGTCAGAGCAAGTCTATACTAAAAATTTCACACATATTGTTATTGTATTCTCACATCTAAGGTATTCAACCATGGTTGTTTACACAAGAATATTCATTGTTTAAATAGAACAAGTACCGTTTCCTACTAAACAGTTATAAAAAATGTTTTTTACTAATTAAAATTCATTATTTAAACAAAACAAGTACTATTTTCTACTAAACAGTTATAAAAAAAGATATTTAGTTATGAACATTCAATTTTTAAATAGAACATGTATTGTTTCCTACTAAATTGTTATAAAACAAGTTGTTTACTTGTGAACATTCATTATTTAAATAGAATAAGTACATTTTTCTACTAAACAGTTATAAAACAAGTTGTTTCAACTAAAAAGATAACTTTATTCAAACAAACAATGTCATTATAAAAAATTCTTCACTGTATTCATCATTTCAATACTGTTTCAGACTAAACAGTTATGTTTAATGACAAAAAAATATCATATTTCCAATAGAATACATTATTTGCAATTTCTGGGTGTTGTTCTAAGATTTTTAGATGCTACATTTGGCAATATCATATTTAATTGTTCACCATTTTCTTTAAACAGAATGAGATGTCCCCCTTTCAACTGAAAAAATAAACAATTCTATTTTCTAGTAACAATATTATCTAAAACTTCTCTTGCCAATTTTTGTAGAAAGCCAAGAGATTTCTCTAACAATCATATAGCCTTGTTTATACATAAAACAAAATTTATAATATTAAAATTTTGAATTTCTCTCATCCTTGAGAATCATTGTGCAACTTAATAATGTACAAAATCCAAGTTGGTCACACTTCTCAAGGTAAACTTAGACAAGTATTTAGTCATTAAGAAGACATGGAAGTTTTCAAGTTCTAGTAGAACTCATGCCTTCTGAGTTTATAAATTCATTCACATATTACTCTAATCCACCTTTTATATTGGTTTGGTGCATTCTTCTATTAGTAATATCATGCACATATTTGAGCATAAAGACATTTTGATTTCCCCATAAAAAAAATTGACATGCAAGAATCTTAATAGTAAGGAAATATGTCCTTCGACCTTAAAGATCGAACCCTACTTGGGTTTATTGGATTTGAGAAAATATTTTACCACCCTTCCACTTGGAAGAGGTGGCTTCATATTACAAACAATTTGATTTAACCCTTTTGTTTAACTAGCCATATATCAACCCACCCAATATGATGAAAGAACCACATATAAACCAAAAAACATAGGGTGATTACCCCTATTCAAGATATCGATGTTTGATCCTCCATGTTTTAAAAACATCATAAGAATGTAGAGATTCAACTTTAGAGATATCAAATAGCTATCACATCATTGGCACAAAGGTTCAAACTAAATAACATACATACTTAAGAGATTCTAAGGCTTAGCCTAGCTATCAAAGCTAGTTGTAACGCTTCAAAATAAAACTCATATATCATTGGCTACAAGTCAGGCAACCCAAGATTATGGTCAATACCACACATAACTTGAATCAAACCTATGATTCCAATAGGATTACTTACAATAAATAATGAAATTGATAGAATGGAAGCTATCTGATGGAACTTGTAAAAATTTATATGTTCCATCTCAAAATCTTGTTACATTTTATGCATTGGGTTGGTATCTGAAGGCTCAGGGCTTTGCTTCTCATCATTGTTGTAGGGTTTTTTGTTATCTTGAACCCTTCCTTAATTAGCGCTCAATTTTTCATTTATGTTGGCTTTCTAATTTTTTCGTTAACCTTTTGTTGCCTATTGTCAATTATTTTAAAACATCTTATGTCATTGACCATCATAGAATAACTAGTCCCTCATGCCTTGGTCTGAGTTTCTTCCTTTGTATAATGTTGAATTAAAGGGCCTTTTGTACTTTACATCCTTTGAATTTTTATGACTTAAAATCTTGTGAAGACCTTTTCCTATGTCCTAGAATAGTCCCCTTCATTAGAACAACTTATGGGCATGTGCTTAAAAGTTTTCACTTAAGCCCCTTCGGTCATCTCTCTTTGTCGCTCATCACATATAGTTTTTGAAAGGTATTTTTAGATTGGTGATAAGTGATGAGTTTTATTTATTTGGTTTCACTCATCATGGATAGCTTTTGGAGCTCCTAATATCAATTAGCGATGGGCGATGCTCTTTCCTCTGCTTATATCAATTTTTTTTGCTTACCGCTAATGAATCTTTAACCTTGAATATTAAATTAGCGATCAGTGATAGATCTTGAAATTTGGTTCTTCTCTTTTTTGCTCATGACAGATGGTTGTGTGATTGTAATTTTCAAAGAGAAATGAGTGACATGAAGTATCTCTTGTGTTTCATGCATCACAGATTGGTTTTGAATGTCAAGTTTTGTAGTAGTGATACACAATGCAAATCTATGGGATCTCTCATCACTAATTTCTTGCAAACCTTATGAGGAGAATTAGAGATAAGTGATAGCACTAGCACATCTGTATTTTTCTCCTATCACTCATCATGGATCCTTTCCCAAACTTAAGTTTCAAAATAGTGATGAGCGATGGAGTCGTCTATTCAACTTTCTTTCATTGTTTTGAGTTGATCTTATGAGTGATGTCTTTTGTATCATTGATTTTCATGCAGGTGCACATGTCTTAATCTTGTTTCATCACTTTATCTCTCATCTTTGATGAGATCCAACATTCAAAGTTAAATTAATGATGTGCGATGGGAAAATGAATGTGATCCAAGATGGGCCATATTTTCAAGGGATAAGATTTCATCGTGCAGATGCTTGCATCACTGATAGAACTAGTGAAGGATGAAATGTGTCAGTGATAAGTGACAACAACTGAATGAAAAATGCAATGCAGAGGTATCCTAAAGACATCATATAAAGCAAAGAAGAAAGAAGCAAGGTGAATTGAGAACCATTGATATGGTTTTAAAGCATAGTGATCAGTGGCCAAGTTTTGAATGTGAATGGCTAGATGTCAGTTCACTCGTGTGAACTTACTATCAAACATTAATGGTGGTATTTCTATCTCTCAGCCATAAAGAAGGTAGATACCTAATTGATCACACATTTGGAATTGCTTGGAAGCAAAGAGGAATATCGAAAGCTAAAGAAATTGTGTGGAAAGCTCTAGTGAAGTATTTTAGCTGAAATTGTATCAACCATTCACCTAGGTAAGAAAAATGTGTATCTCATCCTATCTGGAATATTAAATTGCACCATTCTAGAAGGGTGATAGGGAATTGGGGAGATAAATTTCTTATGGTTTTGTCCTTTTGAATATTTTTAATTTGGTTGATAGGGTATTGGGAAAATTTTTGGAATATTTTTTGTTTCGTAAGTGGTTCCTTGAGTTTTTGTACCTGGATGGGTCTTTTTGATTACAAAAAAATTGTAAACCCTAGTTCTACTACATTCTAAACATGAGTGAAATAGATCCCAGTGAATCTAGTATTAGACTAGAGAGGAAACTAAAAAAAAAGGGTTAAAAGGCTAAAAACCCAAGATGTTTCATCTATGGTTAAGCCAAAACCACCTATAGTATCTAACGCTACACCAAGTACTCCTGTGATGTCTACTAGGTCCAAAAGTGAAAAGAAGGAAAAATAGAGGTTTATGTACGAGGCCTCTAGAGATGTAAAGGAAGGAGGGTCACAAATTGGAAAGAGACCTACAGGTTAGGTTGTCATGACCACTAGGTTAATTGATAGTGTTGGTTAAATTGGTAAAAAGGCCTAGCCTTAGAGTGGGTGGCAATTATTCCTATATTCTTTTAACAGGAAATATGCTAGCAAACTGGCATGTTACTTATCGGGATGAAACCTTGGGAAGTTGGTGGTGTTGAATGTGTTTATGGAGAAGGATGTGATGATGGAGTTCGCTAGACACTATCATCCCACTAATAGAACAATCACAATTGAAAATGGTGATGTGATTCTTGGAGTAACAAAGGATAAGATAGTGGAGATATTTGGATTAAATCCCAATTATATTGTGAAGATTAAGTGTGCAGAGCTATATGGTGAATATGAGCATAACAAATTTGCATATAGAAATAGATTGCTTGTTCGGCATAGAAAGAGTAAGGAGAGATTTTGCCCAAAGGATGTTGAGCCTTTTCAGTGTGAAGAGTTTGAGAATTATTTCAAGAACACCTACTATTTCCTAAATCAAGTGTTGCCTCAAAATTTTGAGATGAGAATAGCCCCAGACTTTTTGGTCATGGCAACAGATATACAAGCTCATAATTGAAACACTAGTTTTGATTATGCCGCCTATGTTGTTGAACAAATGCACAAGGATTTCATTAGATTAAAGGAGGTTCTCCCTTTGCATTTCCCTCATTATTCTCTATTAATTCATATGCTCCTATTTGAGGGTGATTATGGATGGAAAAGGAAGTTGAAATTAAGATTAAGGGACAATGAAAATATTGTTTTTCTAGTACAAATGTGGACACACATTTGGGATTAGGATTGTCCCAATTCCAATTATTTTGCATGATTTCTCTAGAAATCAAGAGTATCATGAGCCTAAAAGATATACCAAGATCAGATTTAACACATAATTGGGAAGATTGGTTTCTCCATTCAGAATATACTCTAATCAGAGCTTATGGGTCTAAGATGGCACCACACTATTTGCCCCTATGTGTCTCAGATAGTTTGTCTTTCATGGAACTCATGTGGCTGATTGATTTTATGGATTGTGAAATGTTCAAAAAACCTGGGAATGGTACTATGGTGAATCCCCAATGTACTTTTGCTTACTTTAAAGTTACCACCCCTGAAGGATATGAAAATTTTGGGATCATGGTGAATAATATTAGTTTTCCTATTAATGAGATCAGGGTTTTTGACCTGGAAAAGTTTGTGTATGGAAGGAGAAAGGATAAAAACTTATCGGTAATATGTCATCAGTTTGTGTACATAGATGATGTATTGAGAAACTTGACAAGAGATGAGGCTATCATATCTAGAAAGAAGGAATAGACATCCAAAATGGACCTTGAAGAGAATATCATGAAAAGGAATTCCTTTTATGTGATTCCTTATGGTGTAATTGTAGACCCATTTGAAAGAGCTTTCACAAAGCTAAGGGATTATCAAAGTGGTGATTTCAAGGTGAAGGTGAAAGAGGTTGTTGATAAAGCATAGAATCTCCTTGAACAACAACCTTAGGGTATGGATATCCCAAAGTAGCCTATAGATGTCCAATAAGTTAGGGAGAAACAAATGGAAAAACATGTGCCAATAAATGAGGTGGAGAAGAAATTCCCTCCCCCTAATATTGAAGAAACCCTTGATTCAAAGGTTCCCCCTAATAGAATTGTCAAATGGAAATATGATAAAGAAAATGATGATGATCCTAGGGTCAAGGATTGTGATGAATTCCTTGTGGATGATAAGTTTGTGTAATATAAGGAATTTTAGGAATTTATGGTTCAACAGATGAGTAAAGAGTAAAATAAAGGCTTGAAACAACAAAGGATAATGTTCAACCTTCTCAATAGGAAGAAGTTAGGAGAGCAAAGAAAGAAAAGATCATGGTTGAGATTCAAGCTATTACTCCCACTGAGGCTAGGAAAATTGTCACGAATAGTAGAATCATGTTGTTACCCAGTTGAACTATCACCTCAGCTATAGTGTATGATGTAGTAAGAAGAGACCATTAGGCCTTAGTATTTGAGGAGCAATTTGAGAATAAGGTGTTTGGATCCAAATATAGTCCAAAGTTGCATACTCTTTCAGTTTTGTCAATGACACCTAATACTACAAAGCATGAGGTTTCTATACCTATTGAAGAGGTTATAAGTTCCTTGGTGGTGAAGAGGGCCACAAATATAACACCTATCCAAGTAGCTAAGTTAATTTCTCATGCTACAACATGCTCAGTGTGGATACTGCACAAATTTCTTAGAAAAAGTATGATTCTTTAATGAAAGAATATAATAAGGCTTTGGATGAAATAAAAAAGATGAGAGCCACTATTCAGGCAGGTCAGATAGTAAAGACACTATCCCTGCCATCTTCATCTTCTTCAAACTTGTCTACACATGATAGGGAAACCTTGGCCTTGAGAATCAAAGATTTGAATGTTCAGCTAAGCACAAAAAAGGAAAATATCAAGAAGGATAAAATTGAAGCTATTAGGGTGGCTAATGAAATCTTTGAGGATGTATTGAAACATAAAGTGACCAAGTTGGTCAACAAAGCTAATGATGTATGGGTTACTTATAAGAACATTCATGAAGCAAATATGAAATATCTACAAGTCTAGGAAGCTTTCCAGGATGAATGGAGTAAATTCCAGAGTACTAGGGTGGGTGCTTTAAGAGAAATGATGCCTAGAATGAAGGAAGATCTCAAGTTGCCTACTAACATTCCTCACATTTTGCAATCTATTGAGTTGGTTAATGAGATAACCAGTTTTCATGGAAAGATAGGTATGCAACTCCAAAGTAAGTTGAATTTATTCAGAGAGATGGAAGAACATGGTATGCCTCTGATATTGAACCACAAAGGTGAGTTGCAACAATTCAACACATGGAGGAATATTTTGGAGAAAAGATCACAAAAGCTATGATGGGATTAATTGTGACTCACTACATCCTACTAAATTCAAATATTGATACAATGATGGAGATAAAGACAAAAATGGACATTTTTGTTAGAGAGGCCAGAGCCTTAATTGATGTTAGGTACATTTAGCATAATACAAAGGTTTATGGTTTATTGGATATAAAGTGGCCAATTGAAGAGGAGTACATCACTTGGTTAGAAAAGTACATTGAGTGAATATGTATGGAGATGTATAATGCACATGGTGAATAATGGATAGGACATAAACAATATATAGCCTAAAAATAGTACAAATTAGACTTTTGATAAAGTATTGAAAAACATTGTTCTCTCCTCAACATAGAATGGGTGGCACAATTTGTTGATGTGGATAATTCAGTGTGTCTTCTTATAATTTTCATGCTTTACAAGTTGCTTGTGGATGATGCTTTTGAGCACATGGAGGATATTTTTGAAGCTATTGTAACAAATGAATGATACATTTTTAAGGTGAGACTAGATCTTTACACCAATTGGATGTTGTTTTTGGCCTCATGTTTCTTCCTAGCAGCTAAGAATTTGAGTGTAACTAAAAATGGAATATTTGTTACAATGGTCTAATAGCATTGTGACATGTGTTATTTTTCATCTAACGCTTGTTTTTATCTTTCATTTCTATAAGAAATAATTCAGGGCCAAAAGTAGAGGGTTCATTGAAAATAAAATTGGCACAGTGAATTGTATATGGAATACAAAGCATTTTTTCAGGTTTAGTCTTAAGTTTTCAGTCTAATGTCATGTATGTAATTTTGATAATAGAATAGCAATATAATACAGACTGGTGCAATTTCATTGGCCATTGTATCTCCTTTGTAATGGTTATACAATCTATGAATGAATATAATCAAGTGTTGTGTTGATTCGTTCCCATTGCTTAACAGTGGATGTGGAATTTCATTCCTACTTATTGATTCAATAAATTAGTGTAATTGCTTGAATGATATTTTTGACTGATATGAATTATGTACTAAGGATGTCTTCAAGAAGTAGTGGTCAAGGATATAGTTATAGCTAAGTGTTGTGATGCAGTATTTCTTAAGCTACATGTTGCTATTGTTGAATCATTATCAAATTGCATAGCTCAGGACTGACTCTATATTTAGGATTAGGCACTATTTTTAGTAGATTACTCAAAGTTCAGTTCCTGGGTCAATTTATCACCCAATCACCTTTTATTTACAAATATTTTAGATGGGTTATCATTGTAGTCATGCTACAATGAGTTTTGTCTCTCTCATTCTTTATATGTAGTGTGTCATTTAAAAGAACTACCAATTCTTTGATATACTATATTGTTAATTGAATTATCTGTTATTCACAATGTATCTAAACATACATCACATCAGTCCTTGAATATACATTGTGGGATTACCCTTCCAGGTTTAACAGAGCCCAAAGTGTACGAGTAGAAGTCTTGAAACTTTTACTCATTTGTTGGCCAATCCCTTTGGAGTACTAAGTATTGGAAATGGGAAAGTCTATAAGTATTTTTGAGGATAATTTTGGTTATTAAAAAAATAAAAAATAGATTGGCGACTCTTCTAGGGATTTGCTAAGTTCAAAGTATCTAGTTTAGATCTAGTATAGTCATAGTCTAGTGTATTGTTATTCTTTATGACATAAAGAATAATTGGTTCTAATTGTGTTGTAGTAGCCACATAAGTCATGACTAGTCATATGCATCAAGTCCTGGTCTATTCTATCACCTTGTGTCAGGTTATGTTTAGAGCCTTTTATGAGATCACATGTACCAAGTCAAAGTATAATCAATTTCTAATTCCCAGCATTCTAGGTAGCGACTCTAAAGTTTCTAATACTAGTGTGAAAATAAGCTCCCAAAAGGAATGCAAGGAGGGTTCTAATGCACTTGACACCATGAAAAAGACCAAAAGCTACACTAAGAAGCATCCTAAAAAAAAGTTGGATCCTAAGCTTGCAAGAGACAAGTAGCCACTATGGGTTAAGAAAACTACTTAATTGGGTAAGTCTATTGAATCCCTTAATTGTTTGTCTCCCATTTTGAATAATAAAGTGAATAGTGCTAACATTCAAGGAGAATTACATGAAGTTGAAGGGCCTAATATCAATGAAGGATTTTTCCCTTGTGGAGCAAGTGTTTGATAATGAGTTTTATATATTGAGAGAAGAGGATAGATGGGGATTCTGGGATAGTAATAAGAAGTTCTCATAACCTTCAACCTTAGGAGTTGGGTTTCTTTTTAATGCGGGGAATTTCAATCCAATATGAGAGTCTCCCCATTTAAAAGTACATATTTCCTTGGAATAAGACCCAATTGAAGAATCCTATTATACTCCTACACCTATTGAGGCTGGGAATATCTTAGAAAATGAAGAAGACATATATAATGATATGTTAGCTTGAGAGGAGTAAGATCAGAGGATTAAGGAAGAAGATAGTAGACTAAAGGAATTGAAGGAAAAGGAAGATAGGATTCGAGCTAAGCAACTTGAGAGAGATGTTTGAAAGAAAAAATTAGAGAAAATGAGAGAGGACACAGCTCAGTGTCAGGCCTTTGAGGAAAATGTTGCTAAATTTCTTGCTCAGATTACCCACGAGGTTCCTAAAGTGTCAATCTAGATGGGGACCTCCACTGTTAATACCTACACCACATCTGTTGTAACTTCCAAAGACCTAGATCCTTATGCTACCACTAAGAAAATTTCATTCATAGATCATGGGAATAAGCCCATTGATCTACCAAAGAAGACCACCTACAATACCTTCAAAAATGACACCAATACAAATATACATACTTCATCTGTTAAAACCCCCACACATAATGCTAAATTTGACCCTACTCTATCCAATGCACCTCCAAATCTTGAGCTCTTGAAGTTGTAATTGTAGAATGATAAGTTGTAAGAAGATTTGAAAAAATCTGAAATAGAAGTAGCTAATGTTACAGAAATAGTTAGGAAGATTTATTTCCTTAAGATGTCCACACCAACTCTAGAGGCTTCAAGCTCTGGAAAAAATAATAGTGTGTCTCAAAAGAAGAAAATTGAAGGACATACTCCTAGTGGTAGGAATGGTGGAGATAAGGGTGGTGGAGGTGGAGGAAATAATAGGAACAAGAATACCTACTCTAAGGATGATGAAGGAAAAAAGAAGAGTGGTGGTAATGATGGGGAGGGAAAAGGAAGATACAGTAATCAATCAGACAGTCAAAGGGATGATGAGTCCAGAAATGCTCATAGAGATAGGAACACTAGAAGACCATTGCAAGTTGATAGATACCAACAATTGTGTTTCACTAGAATACCTAAATATCCTAACCCTTTCCCTAAAGATATTAGAATTTCCTTAATAAATTTTTTTGGAAATAATTCCTTGAGTAGCGATGACTATCTCAAAGCAATCGTGAATGTTATGGATGATTTTGAGGTTGAAGAAAAAGATGCCATGATGAAGTTATTTATGGAGTATCTCATTGAAGATGCTCAAGAGTTGTATAGGGGTTTTCCTACTGAGAGCATTGGCTCTTGGGAAGAATTCAAAAGGGTGTTCAGAGATCAATATAGTGGAAAGATTGATTCAAGTTTTTTTGTTGAATCGGTTCAACAATATTGCTAAAGGTTCTAATAAGTCTGTGGTTGACTTTGATACAAGATTCCAAAAGGATAGGAAGAGATTTCCTCCTCATATGCAATTGAATGAAAATGTATGTTTGGTAAATTACTGTAATTTTTTTTAGGTGAAGATGAGTTACCACCTATTGGATAAGAATCCTCATACATTGAGGGAGGCTTACAAAATGGCTGATCACAATGAGAATAATAGTAGAGAAACTGGTAAGGTTGGTAGAAGATATGATCCAAGACTCTTCTAAAATCCAAAAAAGGAAGGCAAAAGTTTTGGTACTAAAGTTGGTACTCTTGAAGATAAGATGGATAGTTTTGTGAAGACTATAAATGATAAAATTGCTAGACAAGACAATGTTGAGTCAAAAAAACATCAAAGGAATGAAAAACCTCCCTGGTTGCAAGAACGTCCATATAATACCAATTTGTATAATGGGAATCATGTTCCTAATAACCAAATAAATACTCAGAACAAGGTCCCTCTTGATCCTCTACAGAAGATCTCAAGAAATTTTTCTAATGATACCCCTTGGTGTATGGTTTTCAAAATGCCTCATTCTTCCCATCAATGTGCAGTTGCACAAATGATTGAAGTTGATGAAGATGTGCCTGAAGAATGTGATTAGTCAAATGAAGATGACATTGATATAAATATGATTATGGATGGTTCATATCTGGCTAATAATGAGTTATCATCTGATATGGAACTTCATAAAATGGATGTAGATGATTAAAGGGAGACTGCCAGTACATATCACCAACAAATTTTCTCAGATGAGGATGTTGATAGTGATGTTGAAGTATATAATTTGGAAGTACTTGAAGATGTTGTATCCCTAAGAAGACCTTTATATGAAGAGATAGCGAGATATACTATGGCTTTGGTTGCTCAATCCAAAAGCTCATACCATCTAAGAAATAGAACTGTTTATGGTGAACAAGGTAGTCCTATTGGTCTCTTCATTAAGGAACAAAATTCCAAAACAAAAAATCACAAATCTGATGGGAAAGAATAAGCAATTAAGGTTATCAAAAACAAGGGAGATAAAATTTGGGCAAAGAAAATGGATAAGCTAAAAGCTAGTGAAGAATCCAAGTACCCCACAGTAAAGGTGAAAACATAGAAGAAAAATCCTAAAGTTTCAAGGAGGGATACCAAGCCTAGAGCTGAGACATCCAAGAATCAAAAAAGGAATCACACAGAACAAGGTATGGTCCTTATAGAATTACCACAGTACAAACATGTTGATACATTTCAGTTACTTAACCAAGTTAAAGTCTCTATTCCCCTTCTTGAAATGATGAGAATAGATGAACATAAGCAGAAGGTAGTAGCCCTTATTAATTGTGCTATTATAGCCTATAATGAGTTAGTAGTGTCCACTCCACCCAAAGTGAGTGAAAAAGACAAGAAAGAAAAAGAGATCGAGGGAGTAATCACTAAAATCCCTCATATCTTCCTAGGAAATTCAGTATTTTCTTGCCCTAAGAAGATTGATCCATTTTTCCTCATGCTGATTGTTGAGGGAAATTTTATAAAAAATTAAATCATTGATTCTAGAGCATCCAAAATCATGGGGGCATTGGGATTGAAAGTTGATAGCACTCATGGTAAGTGTTATGCTATGGATTCAAGGGAATTCCATGTTATTGGTGTGATAAATGAACTTCCTTACAGATTAGTAGCATATACAGAAAAGGAGTTTAAGATGAGTGTGGTGGTAGTTGATATCCCACCTAATTATGGAATGTTGTTATCCAGAAAATGGAGTGCATCCATGGGAGGAAGTATGCAATGTGACATGTCCTATGCCACTTTCACTATCGATGGTAAGGATGTACAAGTGGTGTGAGAACCAAAGGTGCCACATATGTTGTAACACGCTCTTGAGGATGATATAATTATTTTCATAGACACTAAAATTAGTGATTTTAAAGTCAAGGAGGTTCCAAGAGAAGTTGATAGGCATCCTGCCCCCATAGAAAATGAGGTTGTAATATTATCTAACAAAGATGTACTTTGTAAACTTTACTTTGATGGTACAAGATCCAAGGAAGGGCCTAGTGTAGGGATATTATTGGTGTCACCTAATGGCAGCACATATAAATTCTCTTTTACCCTATCTTTTGTTTTCACAAATAATGTGGCATAGTATGAAGCATTGTTGATAGGATTAAAATTGTCTAAGAAGCATGGAATAAAAAATTTGATGGTGATTGGGGATTCTGAGCTCATGATATCCCAAGTAAGAGCCAAATATTCTTGTAGGAACAATAGGCTGAAATAGTACAAAAAAGTTGTCTAGGATTCCATCAAGTAGTTTGATGCTTTTGGAATTGATTGGATGGAAAGAGCACATAATAGAGTAACTGACTTACTCACTAATATTTCATTGAAGCCAAATGGCATAAATTTTGTGGGTATCTCTAAAGTTGAGGTACAATCAAGACCATCCATTCCTAATAATATACACAACCAATAGATTTTCAATGATGATAAGGATATTCTCAAATTTTTGAAATGTATACATGAGTATGAAGGTCAGGAGATCATCTTTGGGGCCTTTTTCAAAAATATGGATGGAAAGGACATGGTATTTGGGAATGAGGTAATCTATTTAAAGACAAACAAGATCCCTAAGGGCCTTGTAGCACTTGAAAGGGTCTTTGATAGTCAAGATAAAAGTAAGATTAAGACAGTTGTTGCTCATCTAGAGGACCTGGAGGAAATAAATTTAGGGACTAAAATGTCCCTAAGAAAGTATATGTAGGAAAGAAAATGAAGCCAAAGGTGAGGGAAATGTTGATTACCTTGCTTATAAAATACAAACATGTCTTTACTTGGTCTTATGATGACCTAAAAGCATATTGAGAGGAGCTATTTCAGCATGAGGTTCCTCTTAAGGAAAATGCTAAGCCTTTTAGGCAAAAGCAAAGATCAATTAATCCTACTATAGCTTCCAAGATGCAAGAGGAGCTAGTGAAGTTAAGATATGTTAGAATTATAAAATCCATTAGAAATTCTTCATGGGTATATAACTTGGTTCCAGTAAGAAAAAGGAATTGTGACATAAGGTTTTGTGTTGATTTTAGGCATTTGAATGTATTCTCAGTAAAAAGACAACTATTCGTTGCCAAATATGGAAGCCATGTTACAAAAGGTGACTAGTTGTGAGTTGTTGTCAATGATGGATGGTTTTCCAAGTTATAATAAAGTGAAAATCAAGTAATCTAAGTAGTATAAGATTGCATTCACTACTCCATGGGGTACCTATGTCTATGTAAGAATTCCTTTTGGTCTAACAAATGCAGGTGCCACCTTTCAAAATTCCATGAATATAGCCTTTTCTAATTTCATTGATTTATTTATGGCTATGTACCAAGATGATCTGACAACTTATTCCAAGAAGGAAGAGGATCATTACACACACTTGGAGAAAATATTTATCAGAGCTTTAGAGTATGGGATCTCACTGAATCGAAAATAATGTGCCATTGGGATCACTGAAGGAAAGCTATTGGGGCACATTGTGTCCAAGGATGGACTAAGGATTGACCCTGAAAGGTTGGAAATTATAGATAGGATCCCTCAGCCAAAGAATTTCAAGGGAATTGAGTCATTCTTCGGAAAAATAAATTTTTTGAGGAGATTTGTGACTAAATTTGTAGAGATTACAAGGCCCATCTCTAGGATGTTTAAGAAAGGACAAAAGGTATCTTGGACTGAAGATCCAAATCAAGCATTCAAAAGCATCAAGCGGGCCATTAAGGAAGCTCTAATTTCAAAATCTCCTAATTACTCAACCAATGCATAGTTTCTCTTTTGCATCTTTTCATACTATTGATGTTGTTTTACTACAAAAAAATGAGGAGGGATTTAAAAAGCCATTGCATTCTTTAGTAAATCTCTACAAGCCACGGAGCTCAAATATGACATGATTGAATAAAAAGCATATGCTCTAGTCAAGGCTATAAAAAAATTTAGGACTTAGTAGGGGTTAATTTCATAGCTTTTATGCCAAACACTGCTGTGAAGGATATCTTTACTCATAAAGAAACTACAAGTAGAAGGCATAGATGGATCAATAGGATCTAGGAGTTTAATATTGATTTCGAAATTACTAAATTAGTAAGAGGGAAAGGTCTAGCTAAATTGATGGAAAAAGATAATTTGGGGGCTAACCAGGTTAATCATACAGAGGTTATTAATGTTGCACACTTCTGTGATATGCAAACATGTGGATGGTATCAAAGGATTGTCCAGTATTTACAAACTTTGCAGTGTCCTATAGATATGTCTAACAATGACAAGAGGACATTGAAATTGCATGCCATCAAGTATGTGATTATTGATAATGAGCTATGGTGGAAAAACATGGATGGTGTAATGCTTAAATGTGTGGATGGAAAGCAAGCATTAGAATTCTTGCAGGAGATGCATAGTGGAGTGTGTAGTGGTCATTACATGGCAAAGACCACAGCTTGTCAAAGAATTGTGGGAAGGCTAAAAATTTTAAGAAGCTTTCCACTCAGCCCTATTTCTATTCAAGCCCCTTTCCAACAATGGTGAATTGATCTCATAGGAGAGATACCTGAAAATTCAAGTGGAGGACACTCATGGATCTTAGTTGCCACTAACTATTTCAGAAAATGGCTAGAGGAAATACCTACAAAAAGGGAAACAAGCAAGGTAGTGGTGGATTTCCTATTGAATAATATTTTGATCAAGTTTGGAGTCCTGAAAAAGATCATTTCAGATAATCCTATGTGTTTTAGATTTGAGGAATTCAAAATAATTTTTGAGGAGCATGGCATACAAATTTCCTATTATTCACCCTACCATCCTCAAGGAAATGGTTAGGTTGAGTCCAGCAATAAGAGTTTGATAAAAATTATCAAAAGGGTGATAGAGAAGAACAAGAGAGCTTGGGACTCAAAGTTGAAGTTAGCACTCTTGGCAGATAGAGTGAATGTGAAGAAGGCTACTAGTTATTCACCATTCAGATTGGTGTATAACCTAGATTCCAAGCTCCCATAAAATAACTTGCTAAAGATGTATAAATTTGTGCAGGAATATGATGATGATGTTTGTGATGATATGTAGTATAGAATTTTGAATCTAGTGCAACTAGATGAAACCAGAAAAGAAGCTCAAGCTAAAAATGCAAAATTACAATTTCAAGTCAAGCATTTGCATGAAAAAAGGGCTTCTCTCAGAAATCTTGAATTAAACAGTATGGTGTTAGCCTAGAATTCAAGGGCTCAAGATAAGGGTAAGAACGGGAAGTTTGAAGCATTATGGCTCAGCCCTTACCTTATAGCCAGCACACATGGGGAGGATTCTTATTTCCTCCAAAGCTTGACAAGTGAACTTTTTTAACTGCTAGTACATGGACAGTTCTTAAAGCCATACTTCTCCTAAGTATGTTATGATTCCATGTACATTGTAGGATTTTGTGTTTTCCTTTGTTATATCTAGTTTGGTTCTGCTACCTAGTCTGGGTAGTCCCCTGGTTTTTGGTTTGTTGTGTCTAGTTGGTCTACTTCAACATGATATTTTAGGATCTCGCCATACCTGCAAGAGGCATGCGTCCCCAGTAGGAGCCACTAATGGAACCTGCGAAAATTTCTATGTTCCATCTCAAAATATTGTTACATTTTGATTATTGGTTTGGTATTGAAGGCTTAGGGATTTTCTTCTCATCAATGTTGTAGGGTTTTGTGTTATACTGAATCCTTCCTTAATTAGCCCTCAAGTTTTCATTTATGTCAGTATTCTAATTTGTCCTTGACCTTTCGTTGCCTATTTCTAGTTAGTTTAAAAAATCTTATGTCATTGACCATCATGGAGTAACCGGTCCCTCACTCCTTGGTCTGAGTTTCTTCCTTTTTATAAGCTTGAATTAAATGGATTTTTGGCCTTTACATCCTTTACATTCTTATGACTTAAAATATTGTGAATACCTTTTCCTACATCCTCCAAGAATAGTCCCCTTCATTAGAACAATTTATGGGCATGTGCTTAAATTTTTTCACTTAAGTCACTTCAACCATCTCTCTTTGTTTCTCATCACTAATAGTTTCTAAAAGGTATGTTTAAATTGACAATAAGAGATGAGTGGTACTTCTTTGGTTTCACTCATTGTGGATAGCTTTTGGAGCTCCTAATATCAATTAGTGATGGTTGATGGTCTTGCCTCTCCTTATATCCGTGGATTTTTGCTTATCGCTAATGACTCTTGAATCTTTAATATTAAATTAGTGATCAACGATGGCTCCCACACTTTTGTTCTTCGCTTTGTCGCTCATCGTGAATGGTTGTGTGATTGCAATTTTCAAAGAGAAATTTAAGCGATATGAAGTATCTCATATGTTTCATGGATTGTGGATTGGTTTTCAATGTGAAGTTTTGTATTAGTGATATGCGATGAAAATCAATGGGATCTCTCATCGCTAATTTCTTGCAAACCTTATGAGAAGAACTAGCGATAAGCGATAGCCCTGGTGCCTCTGTATTTTTCTCCTATTACTCATCACAGATCCTTTCCAAAGCTTAAGCTTCAAAATAGCGATGAGTGATGGAGTCCTATGTTCAAATTTCTTTTGCTATTTTGAAGTGATCTTATGAGTGATGTCTTTTGTATGATTGATTTTCATGCAAGTGCATGTGTCTCAATCTTGTTTCATCACTTTATCTCATGTCTCTTATGAGATCCAATGTTTGAAGTTAAATTAGTGATACACGTTGGGAAAATGAACGTGATCCAGGATGGCCCAAATTTTCAAGGGCTAAGATTTCAGCACACAGATGCTTGCATCACTGATAGAACTAGTGAAGGATGAAATGTGTCAACGATAAGTGACAACAACTGAATGAAAAAGGAAATGTGGTAGTATCCAAAAGACATCGTATAAAGAAAAGAAGAAAGCAGCAAGGTGAATTGAGAACCATTGACATGGTTTTAAATCATAGTGATCAATGGCCATGGTTTGAATGTTAATGGATAGATGTTAGTTCACTTGTGTGAACTTACTATCAAAAATTAATGGTGGTATATTCGTCTCTCAGCCATAAAGAAGGAAGATACCTAATTTCTCACACATTTGGAATTGCTTGGAAGTGGAGAGGAATACCAAAAGCTGAATATTTTTAATTTAGGTGATAAGGTCCTAGGAAAAGTTTGAGAATATTTTTGTTTTGTAAATGGTGCCTTGAGTTTTTTACCTAGGTGGGTCTTTTCAATTACTAAAAATTGTAAGCCCTAGTTCTATTGCATTACAAACATGATTGAACCAGAGCCTAGTGAATCCAGTATTAGACCAGAGAGGAAACCAAAACAAAAAAGGGTTAATATAATAAAAACCTTGGATGTTTCATTTGTGGTTAAGTTGAAACCACCTACAATTTAATTCAAATACAAGTCATCATGCCATTTGTGGTGTGTGCACCTAGATTCCAACTGGCTTAAACTTTGATCTGGCTAAACAATCCTACTTCAACCATGTTCTCATCCCTCAACCTGTCAGCATGCAACTACACACACTTACACTTTCAAATTGATCAATAACGTTCAATTCCTGGAAACATATAAAATAATTTTCAAAAATTTGCAAAGTAAACATGATTCAACTGCTTTCATTCAATTTTTGGGTATGTACAAGATCATGATGGGCCAAAAAGAGGTGATATGATGGGTATGTGTAGGGTATGTGGCTAACGACCTTTTTTAACCCAAAATTGATGAAATGAAAAGGGTTTTTAAAGGATATTCTCATCTTTCCACCAATATAAATTATTATTTACTTTGAATTTAATAAATAATTATTATTCATTTCCTATATGAAATATGACTAAAGTCCTAATTGATAGGCTAATTGAAAAACATCTATAGCTTTCAAACAATATCACATCTTTTGAATCTGAAACATGTGTCACATTCTATGCTTTACATACTATAGGATTAAAAAAGAAGAAGATGAATTTCATGAAGTTTTGACCAAGTTAAGGTGGTCAGACATACGATTTTTTATATTTTTAAAAGTTGTAATAAAAAATTTATAATTAATTATTTACTTGGAAAAAAATTACAAAAAAATATGCATCACATCAGGACATGAGTCCTCTACTTATATCTAAAATATTATCATTTATTGTGGTTAGGGTGGTCAGACAGACACCTACTTATTTTTTCCTTGAAATTTAAGTACTACTGCCTGGAAATTTCAAATTTTCACCAAATATATTTTTTTTAAAAATAAATCTGGTAGTTTAGAAACTACATTCAATTTTCTACAAATTCTACTTTTACATATTTTGAAATAATATAGATTACTTATTCAATTTTTTTTGTCAAGTTTCCTAACTGTGAATTTTATAAATTTTCATTGCCACTTAAGGACCTATTTTCTCCATGATGATCCTACACATACCCTTTTGAATATTCAAAATCTCCATTTAATATTTAATTTAATTTCTTTAATGTTTTTATTTACCATATTACGATAAATATTCAATAAAATTGGGTTATGACACATACAATTTGAACGTGTTCCCAGATTGCCAAATAAGGTTATAAATGCAATAGATACCACAGGCTCTCTCATAGATATTCCTTGAAATCATATATATTGTGAGTTTTTGGTCAAGTAATTATTGATCCCCGCATATGACATTCCTGATACTGAAATTGTGTGTGAAATTGTACATCCCCAATCCCCATAGTACCACAACATCTACACCTATCTTCATGGAAACATCCTCCAACCTAATCTAAACCATAACCAACACAAATCCTTCATCTATTGAGCATCCCATTACACCATCCTAGGAGGCACGTTTTACCATAGAGGGTATGATGGAGCTCTTCTTTGATGTTTGAGTGAACCATAATCCAAAGTAGCATTAGGTGAAGTACATAGTGGAATTTTTGGGTCACACACGAATGGAATGTCCTTAGCAAAGAATCTTCTTTGAATTGGGTACTATTGACCAACTATGGAACATGAAACCTATGAAATTTTCAAGAAGTTTCTACCATATCATTAACATGTAGATTTAATTCATGCTCATGCACAAGACTTGAAACCAATCACAGTAGCGTGGCCTTTTTTGCAATCGAGTCTAGAATTAATCGGCAATATATTCCCTCCATCCTCAAATGGCCATACTTTCATCATCACTTCAACTAAGTACTTCACTAAATGGGTGGAAGCAATTCCACTCTCCCTCATTACTGACACCCAAATATCCAAATTTATCCTTTACCATAGGGTCCTGCCACAATAATGGGTTACACTTTTTGGGACATCTTGATTTTTCCCTGAAATCACATATTTTTAGAAAATACAATGATTTAAGACTTTAAAGGTCCCATTTAAAGGATTTTAGTTAAAAAGGGATTGATCAAACCCCCTTAGATCAAACCCCCTTGGATAGAACCTTGATAGATTTAAACCATACCTATAATCAAGTCTCCTCTACAACTATCAAAATGGTGATAAAAAACCACATTTGATTTACCTTTTGGGTGATCAAATGAATTCATTTAAAATTTATGTTTTGTAAGCATGTATCTCTTATTATAAGCTTCCCAAAAAGTATAATTTTAAATATGTTTAATTTGATTATTATATTTATTTTTTATTTCTTGTGAATGCAAGATTTTCAATGAACATTAAGTTCTTTGTTTCACACATACGTAAAAATAGAAAAATAGAGAAAAAAAATTCTAAAAAATATATGTGCACTATGTATTGATGTCCTTATTGCAACAAAAAATGAATATGTTAATTCAAATGAATACAAAAAAAGTTATGCGGGTCGAAATACACCTCTATCCAAATTATAATTACTTTGACTTGGAAAATTAATTAAAAAAAATATATATAACAAAAAATTATGAAAAAATATCCACGCACTAGATATTAGTGTCAAAATTTTGTATTTTAAAAATTAGAATTGTATCATGTCTCTAAAAAAAGTTATGTAGTCCAAAGTAAACATCACTTTTTAAAAATGTTGTTTAGTAGAAAAAATAAGTTATCAAAAATTACAAATAATGATTCACAATTTATTTTTTAATTTATTTTAAAAATATAATTAGAATCTGCACAAAATATCTAACAAATAACTAGTTTGATTCATCTTCAAATTATTAATGGTTTAGCTACTATAGGTGTAAGAAAGTGAATATCTGGTGAAAAATCCTGATTTTAATGTCAAGTTTGGCCAAAAATTGTAACCCATTATTGTGGGATCACCCCATATTCTCTACAGATATGGTATCCCATCCACCCTCATCAATGATAATGGTAAACCCTTCAAAAACTAGCACATAAGACAACTATGTGATACTTTCCACATCCAACATCGATGGTCCACACCCTATTACCTTCAATGTAATGGCCAAACCAAATAAACCAATAAAACACTAATCAAAATAATAAAGCAATTTTTCAACAGTACTGGTCGAGATTCCTTAAGCTTAATCTCACCCTTTGGTCCTACTACACATCCATTCATACCCCCATAAGTGATACACCATACTCACTTGTGTATGGTGCCGATGCAATTTTTCCAATTTAAGTCAAACTCCCCTCACTTCGTATCTCTTTGAAGAATCTCATTACTGATGATGAGTATCGAGTTGCATGTCTGATTTAGTTAGAGCTTCTTGATAAGAAGCATCTTGATGCTTATAATCACTTATAGTTCTATCAACTTTAGCTCAAAAGAAGCTATAATAAGAAGCTATGACCTCATCAATTCTACATTGGTGATCTTGTACTCAAGGAAAATTAGCATACCCAACAAGATAGAGAGAAGAAAGGAAAGTTCAAAGCTAATTGGTTGGTGTTATAACACAATAGTCTACTAAGAGGGGGGTGAATTAGTAGATACTAAAAGTTTAACTCTTCAAACTTTTTAGCAGACTGACCTCTAAGACATAGTGTGCATATTGAAATATGAACTACAAAATATAAACAAGCACAGAGTCAAGCATCACCTAACACACAATTTACATGGACAACCAAAGAAGGGAAAAACCATAGTGAGAAATTTTGTTAGGAGATATTGTCCTAACCCAACCTCACAAATATGCTTTCTGTTACAAATTTTAAGGGCTCCAACCCTAAGGAGACACAGAACACCTATACTAAGCACCAACTCTATTATTTTATGGCACCAACCTATTAAATTTAAAACATAAAAGAAGATTACAATTTGTTCCTAAAGAGCTCCAATCAATGTTACAACTCTCACTCTACAATTTCCTAACTATATGTTTCTAGAACTCTCTTCTCTACTCTGCACCACACTGGTTTGTCTATGTTCTTCTCCTTCTTCTTTAGTGCATTCTCAGTCCACCCAAATTCACAACAATAACCCTTCTACAACTCACTCTCTCTTCAATGCATTCTTGGTTCTCCTTTGGAGCTTAGATTACATGTTGTATTATACACCCTACTCCACACTTCAATCAGATACCACTTTTTTATACAATATTCTGATGTCTTTTTTGTGTATCTAATTTATGATCATTATCTTAAGATTCTTCACCACATCTAGATATTCTATTAGGGTTTTAAATATCTTCTCCTCTATCATGTAGTTCTATTGAGCCACACAACATCAATTTCTGTGCAAACAACTTTATCATTCCTTCTTTGTCAAACCCTAAGATCTAATATGCAATCAATGCATCCTTCTGATCATTCGATATGATCTTGATCCTTGTCTCTATAGACATTGGTGTCACTTTTCTTTGCATAAAATATTATTACACTTGTTGGTGATGTAGGTAGAACATTTAATTTCCACATCCATGTCAGTTCACTAGTGAAACCCTATTTACATGGACTTAGTCATTCATGAGATTCAAGTTTAAATATAAACCTTCAATCTCTTACCTTCACACTACAATCTTATAGTCTCCATTCACTGTCACAACTTTAAATCATGATCGTTTGATAAGCAGTCTTTAAATCTCTTTCATTGATCTCACTTCCATTGAAATCGCACACATCGCATATCACCAAAATACTTAAAACATCTACAGCCATTACAATGTAGTGACCACCATCTGATCACCTCCCTTTAATCTTTTTCATCCATTAAATATAGATCTGATTTGATGTATGAAGGTGTGGTGATCACCATTGAATCATCCATTGATTAATCTATGTCGTCCCCCACTATCATGTTAGTTCTAATGACAAGACCACTAAATCTATGCAAGCTAGTGGTCTTATTCCATGTGTCTTCTCCTAATGTCATACACCACTAACACTCATCACTCATCACTAAAACAATCATGTCTCAAAGATGTGTAAGTGTGATACACTAACACACAGTGATGCAATAATCTTCGGACACTTGTCCTTGCTGATGCCACAATCTACTTTCATTGCTCATCACACAATAGTGATGTGAAGTGAGGTTTATTCTCCTTCATTATGTGTTACTCAATCAACACTATTCATATCTCATCTGATCCCTACTTCCCCACGCAACACAACTGAGACCCATCATAAGCATAGCAGGTAGGCAGGCACCGTCTAATCAACTTGATCATGACTGTTGAATAACTTCCATTGCTCATTTTTGAACTACAAACCAACTTCAAAGATCTTTCTGTGATGCGCAAGATCTAGTGATAGTCATCAGATCATCTAACTTTGGGTGTGCATTGTTCAATCACCAACCAGGTGACTAAGTGAAGGGGTCAATCACTAAACGAACTTAAAGGGAATAAGTTATAACTTATACAACTTGCAACCTTTAACAAGTATTCAATGATAAAATAGAATAACTGTTAGGATGTCATGACTATGACCACCTAGGGTTTAACTAGTAAATCCTAATTTTGTTCAAGGGAAAAAATAAAGCAATTTTAAGCTCATCATTAACCCTTTGGACCTCTAGAACATATTTTTGAGATGCTCTTAAAAAACCCATGTCAAATCTAGACACAAATTTTTCTCTTGAGTACTGGAAGAATTTACTACAACAATAAGACCAAATTGTATGACAATAATAAAATATTTTGAGCAACTTTTGTAGCATACACTCCACCTTCTAGAACTAGATCCAAAACACACCATCTTTCTCAAACATCAATAACAACACTCTGACATCAATGCCGTCAGTTCTTTCATAGATGATCAATTAGATCACACACCTGATCCCCTTTTGACATCAATGGCAATAATATGCTAACAATCTACCCCTTTATTATTGATGGAAAAACTAAATAATCATACCAATTGGATGAAACGCTTTGATACCAATTGAACTGTAATATTAGATCTTTGTACCAATTTGACTATCTAAGCAATTCACTAACCTTGCTCCCCTTTGCTCACACTTATCTGTCTTGCTCACCATGCTCCCATTTGAGCAAGTGAACATATTTCTCCCCCTTTGACATGCATCTCTACTATGCTAATCCTACTCAATTCAATATTTTCTGAATTTATCCCCCTACTAATAGTCTCCATCATGCTAATGTTCCTATTTTGAAAATTATATTCATATTTCTCTTCCTTTGACATCAATGGCAAAGAGTTGACTCCCCCTTTGACATGAAATTCAAAGAGAAAGTGGAAGTCTTGAATTATGCAACCACCAAGTCGTTAGAATTTTTTAAAAAAAATTGTTACCTGACTTGATCCTCACCAATTTGAAGGATGAATAAAATATAAATGAAACTCCCATTAGACTCATGCCATATCACTAGTGACTAGTGATATGATGTAGGTGCAATGACTCCCAAATTTTTTCTCAAATGTTCAAATTGCTCCCTGGGAAGAGGCTTGGTAAAAAATTTATCTACTTGTTCTTTGGTAGAAACATACTCCATGCTAACCTCCTTATCTGCAACCTTCTCTCTAATGAAGTGATATTTGATGGATATGCGCTTTGTTCTAGAGGTAATCACTGAATTCTTTGAGATGTTTATGGCACTTGAATTATTACAAATAATTGAGATAGGTTCTTTGTACTCCACTTTGATGTTCTTGAGTGTCTGTTTCATCCATAGGACGAGCACAACGTACTGCTATTGCCACATACTTTCCTTCTGTAGTGGAAAGAGTAACTTATTCTTTCTTTTTGCTCATCCAAGATACTAACTTGTTTCCCAAGAAGAATGCTCCACCACTGGTACTTTTCCTATAATCCACACTTCCTACCCAATCAACATTGGTATATATTGTTAAGGAAAAATTCTTGCTCTTGGGGTACCATAGCCCATAGTCAACAATACTAGCCTATAGTCAACAATACTCTTGATGTATCTAAAAATTATTTTCACTACATTGACATTTGACTCTCTTGGTGTAACCTAAAACCTTGCCACCAAACATACTGCTTTCATAATCTTTGGTCTTGATGTAGTTAAGTAGAGAAAGCTTCCAATCATTGACCTATACATTGTTCGATCTACCTCTGACCTGATTCATCTAATTTACTCAACTTGTATCCAATTACCATGGGGGTACTGATTGGTCTATTTCCTTCCATGAAAAATTTCTTGAGTATATCCTTAGCATACTTAGTTTGAGATATGAATATCCCATTATTAGTTTATACAATTTGTAATGGGTGATCCCACAAAGCTGGTTTACAATTCTTGGGAGATTCTAATTTTTTCTAAAATCACATATTTTTAGAAAATATAATGATTTAAGCCTTAAAAATTTCCATTTAAAGCATTCCAATTTAAGAGGGTTTAATCAAACTACCTTAGATCAAACCCCCTTGGATAGAACCCTGCCAATTTTAAACCATACCTATAACAAAGTCTCCTTTACACCTATAAAAATGTTGTTAAAAAACCACTTTTGATTTACCTTTTGGGGGATCAAATGAATTCATTTAAAAAAAATATTTTGTAACTATGTAGTCCTTATTATAAGCTTCCGAAAAAGTATAATTTTAAATAAATTTAATTTTATTATTCAATTTATTTTTTATTTCTTGCAAAAGTAGGTTTTTCACCGAAAATCAAGCTCTATGTTTTGCACATGTGGAAAAATAGAATATTATCAAAAAAAATGAAAATTATGAGTGCACGAGATATTGAAGTCCTTGATCCAGCAAAAAAAATTGAATTTTGATACATAGAAAAAAAATTATGTTATACGGTCTGCCTATGTCTGAATTGTAATTAGTTTCACTTCAAAACTTGATTAAGGAAAAAATATTCAATAAACTCTATGAAAAAAATTGGAAGCACTATATATCATAGTTACAAATCTAAATTCAAAAAAAATATAATTTTATCTTTCATGGAAACAAAGTTGTGTGTTCTACGGTGATCATCACTCCTTAAAAATGGTGTTTACTGAAAAAAACTAGTTTTCAAAGGAGATGCAAAGAGAATTGCAATCTGATTCCAAAATATTTTGAAAAAAATATATTTAGAATCTATAAACAAAATGCCACAAATCACTAGTTTGCTTCATCTTCAAATTCCTCACTATTTAGCTGCTATAGGTGCCTGAAAGTGAATATTTAGTTAGAAAAAAATTAGTTCAGTGTCTAGTTTGGCCAAAAATTGTAAACCAGTATTATGGGATCAACCTAATCCAAGGAAAAATGATAACTCCTAATATTGACATCTCAAACTCATCTTGCATATGGATAGAAAATATTTTACACCTTTTATCATTGCTATCTCCAAAAATGATGTTATCAACATACACAACAACAATAACCATGTGCTCACCTTACGATTTGAAGTACATATTGCTATCTGCATAACCTTTCTTAAATCCTTGTTGTTACAAATACTAGTCTAGTCTAGAATACCATGCTATTGGTGCTTGCTTTAGACCATATAACAATTTTCTCAATCTGCAAACCTAATACTCTTCTTCTGATAATTAAAAACCTTTTGTCTATTCTATGTAGACTTTCTCTTCTAGGTTTCCATTCAAGAATGCAGATTTGACATCCATCTGATATAACTTGAATCCCTTATACATTGAAAATGCAAGAAAAACTTTCATTGCTTCTAGTCTTGTGACAGTTGCAAATGTATCTTAAAAATCAATTCCTTCTACTTGAGCATACCCTTTGCACACTAATATTTCATTCTTTCTTATTACAACTCTATCTTCATTCATCGTGTTTCTAAACACCCATTTTGTTCCAATGACCATTTTGCTTGGGGGTCTAGGAGCCAACTCCCATTTTTTTATTCTTCTCAATCTAATTTAACTCCTCTTCCATGGATTTTATCCAACTCTCATCTTTACTAGCTTCAAAGAAGCTCTTTGGCTCAATTTGTGACAAGAGAGAAAAAATTACTTGTTCCTTATTCTTTGCAAGTTTTCTCCTTGTCAAAACTCCTTCATATTTATCACAAATTATTTGATTTTTTGGATGATCTTTTTTCACATACTTTGCAAGTTCTCTTTCAAACTCTGGTTCACATACTTCTTCCTCATCTTCTTCATCAATAACAACCTATTGCTCATCTTCTTATTCAATCTCAAGGTTGGTTATGCTAGGCTTGACCTGATTTATATCCTCATCAATTTTGATATTGATGCTTTCCACTATCTCGTGCTGCCTCTAGTTGTAACATTTGTAAGTTTTACTTTGGGTAGAATATCCTACAAATATACCTTCATCACACCTCAAATCAAGGCTTCCAAAAATCTCATCTTCTCTCTTTATATAGCATTTACTACCAAACACTTTGAAATACTTGATAATTGTAGGTCTACCATACCATAGCTCATATGGAGTCTTGCCACTATTTTCTCTTAAAAGAGCTCTATTCTAAATGTATAATGCAGTTTGAATTGCTTCCTTCCAAAAAGTATCTTAAAATTTGGCCTCACTCAACATTGCTCTACCCATGTCTTTAGCTATTCTATTTCTCCTCTCTACAACTCCATTTTGTTGTGGAGTTCTTGGTGCAGAATATTTCCTCTTAATTCCATGGTCTTCACAATACCTATTGAATTCACTTGATGTGAATTTTCCTCCTCTATCTGATCTTAAGCACTTGATTCTCCTATAGGTTTCCTTCTCAACCATCTTGAACATCTTAAATTTTTGAAATACCTCAACCTTCTCTTTTAGAAACATTACCCATGCTATTTTGGTATAATCATTGATTATTAGCATGAAATACCTTTCACCTTGAAATCCTCTTGTCCTCATGGGACCACACAAATCAGTGTGAACTATTTGCAAGGTTTTTGTGGTTGAATAGTGTTTAGTTGGAAATTTAACCCTTTTTTATTTTCCTTCTTGGCATCCTTTGCAAGTAGTGTTTACAAGCTTGGTTATCTTTGGAAAATTTATCACTAACCCTCTTAAGCTTATTTTGACAAGGTTTTCAAAATTGACATGTCCCAATCTTCTATCCCACAGCCAACTTTCATCTACATGACTTATTAGACAATTGTTTCCTTTTAGTTCAAAAAGGTTGTATAGATTGCTATCAGTCCTAACTCCTTGTGAAATTGTCTTACCACTCTTTCTTATTATATATCCTTCAAAGTTAAATGTAACTTTATAACCATTATCACACCTCTCACTAACACTTAGAAAGTTATGTTTCAATCCTTCAATGTAAAGGACATCTTTTTTCTTGTTCTTTCCATCCAAGCTCAAGATTCCTTTTCCATAAATCTTGATGGAAGTATTGTCTCCTTGGCTTACTAAGCCTTCCTTATACTTCTTAAGCTCAATAAAATTCCTTTTTTCTTCAATCATATGCTTAGAGAAGCCACTATCAATTACCCATAGACTTTGTTACTTTGCATGTAGTGCAGTTTGGGAAATCATGGATTTGGTGGAACTCTATTCTTTTTCTTGCCACACTTTCTTAGGTTTCTCTTCAATCTTATCACCCTATTTCTTAAGAACCATGGATTCCTTTTCCATTTTGTGGTTTTTATTCTTCTTCTTCTTAGACTAAACATTTGGTCTTATAAAAAAATTTCTACAATTTCTAGCTATGTGACCAAACTTTTTGCAATTGTAACATTTTACATTAGTATCAACTAAAGGATCAAATGAATTATTGCTTAAGTAATTTGTACTCCCCTTAGGAATTACTCTACATTATTTATCCCTATGACCAAATTAATTACATGTATAACAATATTCATGAAAGTATGAAGAATACCTGGTCATAATATTTCCTTGAGTTAGATGAGGTGGTCTTCTTTGTCTTGGCCTCCTTTGATCATGTACTCTTGTGAAACCATCAACATCCATTATTTTCATATTTTTAATTTTTCCTTTGTTGATCATGGACTGTTTGATTATTATTCTTGATTCAGGGGAAGGAAAGACTTAAACTTGATTCAATTGATACATTTGATACAATGATTCATCACAAAGCATAACTGGGTGCATCCTAGTTCATCTTGGAAACACTGCTACAATGGACTAATAGGAATTCAACAAGGGGAAATAGTCTTACGCATGAGTTCTTGGATATTTTAGTCTTTTCATAACATGTATCAATGATTCTACACTCAACCATTATCAAACTATGCAAATATTTTTTCAACCCTTTACCAACTAGGGTTTTATGATAGTTTTCTTGCAAAATGAGACACACATTCAACTATTTAACCTCACAACTAATAAAATATTTTCCTAGGGATTGGAGACATTAATTAATACATGAAAACAAAACTTTCTACATGTTTATAGAATTTTTCACCATATGGATCATGAGAAATGAATTTTTTTATCAAATTGGAAACCCTAATTTATGAATATGACCATCTAGAGAATTTTTATCATAACTTTCTCAAATTATCTCCAAATGAGACCAAACCAAAATTAATTGAACCCTAAAACATATATCTAAATTTTAAAATGACTTCCCTAGCCATTACACATTGTCAAAATCCTTACAAGCATAATTTCTTGCTGCAAAACATTTAAAAATATACAACTATTGACACCAAAAATGCTATAACTTTTGAAAAATGTAAGAAAATTTTACCAAACCAATTGAAAATGAAAGCTATCTCAATTATCCATCTTATCTAGGAAGTATCTCATCTACAGAAGTAATTACAAATCTGTACAAAAGGAAAGAACATGTCTACAACTTTAGAAAATGCACAAAAATGCTTGCTTTCATTCACCAAAAACTACAAAAGCAATTCTTCCCTCCACTATTCAACTTTGAAATGTATATTTATGCATTTAAAATAAATCCAAATTGTTTGTAACCATTTATTTCTTGAATGTAACCATTTTCTTTATTTTTTGCCACTTGCCAAAAGTTGCATGACAATTTTAGCAACTTTTTTGACAAATTTCAGCACATTGACAACTTTCTAACCAATGACCACTAACACTACAAAAATGAATAAATATGATTGAAAATGGTCTTAAATGACCTTATATTGGAAATTAAAACCCATTATCAACCCAAAAAGCAAAAATGACATAAAGACTTGCATAATAGGTCCTGGTGCCCTTGCACCATACACCCAAGGGGAAGAAAAGTCAATTCCACGTGAGTGCAAGTCTTATTTTTCTTATTGGTCTTCCAATTCTTCTACTCTAGTGCCTAGATGTCTTCTTGTTTTTTTTTTGTTTCTTCCACTTGTTTTCTCTAGGTTGTATTCTTAGCTCCTTCTCTTCTTGCTTCCTTGCAAGGTATTCCTCTTTTGGCATCCTCCTTAGAACCTAATCTCTTTCAAGAGCCTACTTCCCAATTATATTTATCTCCTATTCTAGAAAACATGCACATACATAGTCCAATTAAATTTTACAAATAAAATATTGAGACCTTGAGGTCTCCTTATCTTCTTGCACCATACACTCCACTTCAACACCCAAGAGATCCTCCATGTGTGATATTGTTGGCTTAGGACTGAACTTGTCCTCTAAGGGTCTCCTTTGATAAATAGAATATTCTAACACTTCCATTTTGGTTGTTAATTTCCCTTGAATTTCATACACAAAGTAGTATTCCTCTTTTCCCAAACCTTCCATCTCCTCCCAAAGGATGTGATCAACTCTATATATGGACTGAATACTTCCCCCTGCACTTCAGGGCTACATTCATCATTTAAATTTTTAGTTTTTCCTATTGATACAAACAAATTATCATTCATATCCATTTCTTCCAATAATAAAGCATCCAATTCATGATGCATGTCATCAAACATTGGTCTTTCTCTAAGAGGACACAAAACATATTATTTATTCATCAACCTTTAACTATCAATAATAGAATTCAATATGCATTCACCAAGTATCTCACCTTCCTCAGGATGACACAGTATTCCATCTTTTTCACTTAGGATTTTTTCCTCATTTACTGTTATGCCTGCATTTACACACTCAAAGTTGTCATTAATTTCAAAACTATGAAACTTACTTGCCTTCACATCTCTTTCCTTGGATGGCTTGTCAAGTAATTTCTGCCATCTCCTCAATCTGTTAGCTTCTTGCTGCTTCCTTATATTTTCCATCATTTTATTAAGAGGCCATTTCACCTTCTTTCTCACTGGCCAATTCCAAACATTTTCTTGATAGGATTTCTCAAGACACTGTTGCATTATAAGCTCAATGTGTCTTTTAAACTCTATCATCTTTTTCAAACTCTGATCTTATCTTATTGATTGTCATTTTCTCCTAATTTTGTTGTTGAATCTTTCTATCTCTTTTCTTTTCTTGACTTCATCTCATGATACCTCACCTATATTTTCTTTCCTCTTCCTCACTACCTAGTCTTTTGGCATCTAGGCTATTCACTTCAACATGTCAAAAACAACAAAAAACTTCCAAAAATTCTCTTGCCAAGAACTTTTGGATCTAATAAAAAAATAATTTAGAGGAAGGAGAGACTTAAACTTGATTCAATTGACACATTTGATAGAATGATTCATCACAAAGCATAACTGGGTGCATTCTAGTTCATCTTAGAAACATTGCTACAATGGACTAATAGGAATTCAACAAGGGAAAGAAACATTACACATTATTTCTTGGATATTTCAGTCTTTTCATAACATGTCTCAATGATTCTACGCTCAACCATTATCAAACTATGCAAATATTTGTTCAACCCTTTAGCAACAAGGGTTTTATGATAGTTTTCTTCCAAAATGAGACACACATTCAACTATTTCACCTCACATCCCATCAAATATTGGCCTAGGGCTTGGAAATATGAAATAATACATGAAAAAATAAATTTCTACAAGTTCATAGAATTTTTCATCATACGGATCATGAGAAATGATTTTTTTATCAAATTGGAAACCCTAATTTCTGAACATGACCATCTAGAGAATTTTTGTCATAACTTTCTCAAATTAACTCCAAATGAGACCAACCCAAAAGCATTTGAACTCTAAAACATATATCTTACTTTTCCAATGACTTTCCTAGCAATTACAGGTTGTAAAACTCTGTACACGCATAATTTCTTGCTGCAAAACAATGAAAAATCTTCAACTATTGACACAAAAAATGCTATAACTTTTGCAAAACCTAACAAAAATTGACTAAATCAATTGAAAATGAAAGGTATCTCATTACTCCATCTTCTCCAGGAAGTATCCCATCTATACAAAAGGATAAAATAGGCCTGAAACTTTAGAAAACACGCATAAATGCTTGCTTTCATTCACCAAAAACTACAAAATCAGTTCTCCCCTCCACTACTCAACTTTGGAAGGTATATTTATGAATTTAAAATAAATCCCAATGTTTTGTGACTATTTCTTGCTTGCATGTAACCATTTTCTTTATTTTCTTCCACTTGCCAAATGTTGCATGACAATTTTAGCAACTTTTTTGACAACTTTCAACAACATAGACTAATTTCTAACCAACAATTGCTAACACTACAAAAATGAATTAATATAATTGAAAATGGTCATAAATAATCGTATTAGACATTAAAACCCATTATCAACCCAAAAAACAATAACGACATAAATACTTGCATAATAGGTCTTGGTGCCCTTGCACCACTTCTCTTCCAAAGGCTTGCTTTTTCATTGGAATTCTTCAACTCGACATCTTAAACATGGGAAACAAACTCTAAGAAGTGTCTTGTTTAATGTGAAATTTGAAATCAGCTCCCAAGAACTAGGTGGGACTCATACGCCCAAGCTAGCGTATGAGTTCCAAATCACTAGATCTAGAATACATAACCCAAAACATTGAATCATGATTGGTTATTTGATAAGTGTTAGGATTTTCCTCACAAAGATGTATTAAATAAGGCTTGTAGAAGAAAAATAGGACCAATTAAGGCATAAATAATCCATATTTTTAATTGAAAGGGCCCAAAACTTAATGTGAATATGTAAAACATATTACAACACCAAATTAAGTCATCACTTTAGCTCATTTTATCAAGTATTCCAAAATTAAGTGAGGAAACGAGATACATTTTTCTACACTACATTTAGCCCCCACTTTAGTGAGAGGAGGAACTTGCTTCAAACTAAAACTAAAGTAGACATTCAAGAGGGTTACAAGTGTACCAATATGGATGGTATAGAATGACAAAGATCAAGGGGGTGGTCAAGCCCCCAGGATCAAGATCCTATGGAAAACCAACATAGGCACAATAGGAGACTCATGTAAATGATGTATGAAGCAACAACAAGATACAAGCATACATTGCCAAAGACATAAAGAAAAAACAAAATTAAAAATAAGGGTGGATCAAGCCTCGATCATTTTTCCAACATGAGCTATTTGTCCAAAAAAAATTTACAAGTGGAATGCAATGTCCACTATGCAAACAAAACACATGCTTGCAAGGGCTAGTGGAACCTCAAGTTGTCCACTATGTGAACCCCCAGAGACATACACACATGCCCAATATGCACTCACACAAACAATCAAGTGGCTATGGGAAAGTCATTCCTATGTTTGGCTCCCATACACTAACCATACCTAATCTATACCTCCTGATAACTTTGATAAGGCACCACTCAAAATGAATGATAGGATTCATGAGGAAAGAAAAACTTCATATGTTAACACTCATGAACAAACATGATGGATCCATAGGAAAGCAAAGTGTGTTATGCAAGGTGGCTATATAACTGTTATTGTAAATGCAAAATAGTGTAAAGTTTGTTCAAAGTTATTTTTCTTAGTTCATGTAAGGTATCTTCTTAGGGAACATCATGTATAATGTCTCCAAGAGAGGAAAAATCAAAGAAATATCACACTCTTAGATGAAATCAAACCCAATGACACCACCAAAAAAAGGACATATCACAAGAAGAAATAAAATTACACAATATACATGAGTGTTGATGTATGTCCCCACTTTAAAGCAGTTGCTAACACCATTGTTGTCAGAAATTTTCTTTAAAGTAGCTAATAAAGAAGACATAAGAGGTTATTCAAAAAGCCTTATGTGAAGTCATATGTTCTTGAATGAAACTACATCATGGATAAGGGATTTCCCATAAAATGAAAAAAATAAAGATAACTTATTATGTCACATGTGAGCCAACTTAAGGCATGTCATCCACATCGAAAGCTTTCTCTTATATATACATGGAAGGTGATCAACTAGCCAAAAGAGAAAAAAATAAGTGTCATGCAAGGACAAGGATACCTAACCCCTTGCCCCCACTTAGTGCATGACAAGGATGAGCTGAGATGATTGATGAGAAACATGATAGAATGAAAATCAATATCAATTAGAGGAACTAGGTACTTCAACACAAGGAAGAGCACCACAATCCTTAAGATATTGAATTTGATTACTCAAAGCCTTACATTCATTACTAAAATGACCATGAACTCTATGATATGCAAAAAATGAACTCTTGTAGTAAAATTTATTTTGTGTTCCTAGAGGTAGGGATATCAAACGATCTTGGAGGAGTATCGACAAGATACTCTCTTGTTCAACAGAAGATGTTATTTTATTTTGTGAAAAAGATATTTCTTGCTTAATACTAGGTGTCATACTTACACAAGACTCTTTAGATTGTGAGATTTTGTTCTCTCCTTGAAGGGAGGGTGTAAAATAAAACAAAATCCAATCATTTCTAAAAAATTTCCTAGGAGTGCTTTGTGTGATGACATTAATGTTAAGCAAAGAATTCTTTGTTTCTTTCATTTATTTTGAAGGACAATAACCAAGACGACTAGTTTCTATTAATTTAGGTTGCACTAATGTTAAATTTAGCTTAGAATAATCTTTTGTAAGAGTGTTGATATTAAGTGAAGGCTTGTTTGTTTCTTTCAAGGGACAATAACCAAGACCATTAGTCATTTCTTATGTGCTAGGCTCTATAGGGACACAGATACCTTGTTCTCTAGCATCACATCCTTTTCCACTATACCCAAGTTGTTTCATAAGTTTGTAACCTCTTCCATAAAGCTCTTTCCTTTCTTTTGGATTTGGTGATTGTTCATAATCAACTTTGTCAAAGTTTTTTGTGTAATTTGCTATTTCTTCTAAAGTGTTTGAGGTGGATAATTTTGAATTTTGTGTTGAAATTAACACTTTTATTTTTTCTTTTCAAACTCTTTTTTTTATTATCTTGTATTCTCCCATGAACGTTGGTGTGAAATATAAGGAACCCCAATAATCTTCCAATAACTTTTTGACTTTTTCAATATGATTTTCTTTTTATTTCTCTTGCATGAGTTCCACTTGCGTAGTTTTGCAAATGTTTTCAAAGGATTTTCTTTGTGTTTTTCAAGTTGTAAAACATTGTAAGGATCAAAATCAGCTTTGATTATATGTACTTTTTTGTTATAGATATACTTCATTTTACGATAAAAAATTAAAGGCACCGCATGCATCTCATGAGTCCATGGTTTTCCTAAAAGGAGGTTGTATGAAAGATCATGAGTAACATGGATCGGGGTTTGTAATGTAACTTTTTCAAGTTTAATAGGTAGTGTAATCACACCAAGCAATTGCTTTTCCACATTATCAAACACAGTAATAGATAAAGAGGCAGATTGAATTCTTGAATTATCTATGCCAAGTTTATCCAAAAGGGTTACACTACACACATTAAGAGCTAAGCCATTGTCAAAAAGGGTTCATTTCATCCCTATTCTATTATATTGAGTTATTATCATGAAGGATTCACTTTTTTTCCTCACTTGCAAGGGAGGTAACTCATCTTGATGGAAATTAATGTCTAAGTTGACTGAAGGTATAGCTTGAATTTGGGTTGCCACATCATTTACTTGCACACTAGGAGGGGTAGGAACTTGTTGCAAATCACTTTAAATCATGTTATGATAATGAGGGGAGGCTTGAATAAGGTCCCATAATTATATCTTAGTAGGAGTGTTCTTAAGTTGTTAAACGAGATCATACTCCTTTCCATTATGTAAAGGCAAACAAGGGGAACTAGGCAAGATAGTTGAGGTAATGGGAGGAATGTTGGAGTTGTTTGTATTTGCTGTAGATTTTTCCTAGTGTTATATGTATGAGCAATGATATTATAATTTGACTACTACAAGGGTATGTGCAGGATCATCATGGAGAAAACAGGCCCTTAAGTAGCAAAAATTCAAAAAATCAGAGTTAGACAACTTGATGTAAAAATTTGAATAAGTTATCTATATTATTTCAAAAATATGTAAGAATAGAAATTGTAGAAAATTTAATGTAGTTTCTAAACTACTAGGTTTAAAAAACAAATCTATTTGGTGAAAATTTGAAATTTCAATGTAGTAGTACTTAAATTTCGGGGAAAAATAAGAAGTAGGTGTCTTCTAACCCTAACAACAATAAAATGATAATATTTTTTTATAATATTTTAGATATAAGTAGATGACTCATGTCCCGATGTGATACATATTTTTTTGTAATTTTTTTCCAAGTAAATAATTAATTATGAATTTTTTATAAAAATTTTAAAAAAATATTAAAAACTCATATGTTTGACCACCTTAACTTGGTCAAAACTTCATGAAATTCATTGTTTCTTTTTTTAATCATATAGTATGCGAAGCATAGAATGTGACACATATTTTGGATTCAAAAAATGTGATACCATTTGAAAGCTATAGATGTTTATCAATTAGCCTATCAATCAGGACTTTAGTCATAATTTGAATAGAAAATGAATAATAATTAATTATTAAATTCAAACTAAAGCATAATTTATATTGGTAGAAAGTTGAGAATCTCCTTTAAAAACCCTTTTTCGTTTCATCAATTTTGAGTAAAAAAAAGGTCGTCAGTCACATACCCATCATATTGCCACTTTTTGGCCCATCATGATCCTGCACATACCCACAACATATTATTCTTAGGTGGTTCAAGGATGAGGATGAATTTCTTTTGCATTTTTAGTTGTTGTGAGGGTGGATAAAGGATAAGTTTAGCTAAGGATAGTACTTCAAGGGATGTCTAATGTGCATATAACCTCAAAATATTTATCCTTATTTTCATTATATTTTAGTGAAAGGGATTCTAATATCACTTCACCATCTTCATCTAAGGAAGTCACATCACCATTGTTTGAAATACAATTTTCGATGTTCTCATTCTCATGCACTATGACATCCTCCCTAGTAGGAGAGGTTTTAGAACTACAACCTAGATGTTTATGGCATTCAAAGGTTGGTTCTTCTAAAATAACTTCATCACAAGTAAGAGAGTGTAGAGAAGGGGGATTCCCTACTCACGAGTTCTCTTCATTCAGAGAGCCTCACAAGGAGAACTACCCTAAACTACCTCAAGGAACAATGTGAAAATCTAGAATCGGAAAGAGAAAGTCACAAATATTTTCTTGACAAATTGACAAGCTCTTGGCAGAGGATGACAACATAGAATAAGGATGACAGTGTGGTGCGCTAGTGTCCCAAAGGTGTGTTGGCATCTTGTACAAACCAAAAAGTAAGAATATCTCAAAAAATAGCTAAATTACTACTAGGAATCTAATTACTGAGAACTTCAAAAGTACTAGAAAATAATAGAATGTGATAAAGTTCAAATAAAGTGAAATAGAAGTGATAAATAGAATAAGAGATAGAAAGGGAATTCTCACAACCACACAAGTGATCAAGCCTCTAGCATGTGAATTTCTTCAATACCTACATGCGTAAGATCTAGAGAAAGTGTTAGGGTTGAAGAGTGATTTTCCTCAGTCAAACCCCTGTTTTGGTGTTCCCACCTCCACAAACAACCAAACAGAAAGAGAGAGTGTAACCAAAATGGACAAAGCGTGTGGTGAAAGAAAAATCTGCTTTAGGATTAAAACACACACCATCGAGTATGAGTGATAAAAGCAATCCATGCTCAAGGAGGAGAACACGTATCACAAAATATGAGTGATAAAAGAAATCCCCACTCGAGGAGGAAAACCCATATCACGAAGTAAGAATGCAAATAATAGAGGATATGGAATCCTAAGATGATCACAAGCATAATTCAAGGGAGATGGTGCTACCAAGAGTGTTGTAAGTATGTTAGAGTGTTATTGTAACAAGTTGTATGGAGCTTTGCAAGCAAGATAGAAAGAGAGAAATGCAATAACCATGGCTCGAAGGAAGCTAGAAGCTAGAATGAAGCTAGAGAGATGAATGAAATGAAAGGATAGCTTTTAAGGACAGAAGGGAAGTAAAAGAAGCTTCTCGGGTAGTTACAAGGTATCCCAAGCCGTTACCACTGACAAAAGTAGATGACAAGTGGAAAACATGCTCGGAGATAGTTGCTTGAACATTGAAATGTTTTAGGATGCTAGCACGGTGCACAGACATCCGTGCAGCATGCTAGTGTCCAAACACATCACACTACAAAATGATACTAATGGGAAAAGCATAAGCGTCAATGCAAAGCTGGCATGCAAAGGTAGCTACTAAAAAGGGGTGTTGAGAATCCTAAGAAGGGAAAAAGTTTGATGCAAGAGCTGAAATGAGCCTACACAAATGCTAGGGGAGTGGACACTAAAGGAGATGCAAGAATGTATGTGAAATTGCAAGGGGTAAAATTTTATGCCATTACATTTCTCCCCCACTTTAGTAGGCATATGAATCTACACTAATATGCATGCTAAATAAAGTCTACTAAACATAAATAACATCATTATGCCAAAAGGATACTATAGATGAAGCAGAAAACTCTTCAAACCATAGAAGCATGCCCCTAAGCTAAAGAGATACCAAAAAAAATGCATTAGACAAGAAAAACCTACACCAAACAACAATTTTAGAACATAAAAACGGATTTGAGTAAGCAAAGTGAAAGAGACCTCAATGTAAAAGGTTGTCTCAGTACTATGTGTTATCCTCAAATTAAGAAATAACACAGGAATTCTAAAATGAGGAGAGGAAGGGCATAAATACTCAAGATGGAGAAGATGCAGATCTTTGGTTTGGTATATACAAAAGAGAAGAGAAGAGAAGAGAGAAAATAATTTAAGAGGGGGAAGCTAGAAAGGAATGAGAATTCCAAGAGAGATGGCTCCATGGGTCCTCGGACCCAAGGAGAATTTGCAAAAAGCACACCGAAGGCCCACAGACCAACATTGGACAAATCCTACAAGATGAGAGTGTCTTGTAGGCTCGTAGACCTACAATGAGGCAGCCCCCAAGATCTCTCACATGAAGGAAGCCCTGTGAAGTATGCACCTTACAAGCCCACAGACCTACAAGAAGGTATCCCCCAAGATCTCTCACATTAAGGAAACCCAAATGAGAGTGCCTTACAGGCACACAAAGCTACAAGGAAGCATCCCCCAACATCCCTTTCATGGAGGAAGCCCAAAGGAGGAGACTCCACAAAGTCATATTGTAAAATTGGATTCACAGGCACACCTACAAAGTTGCATGTTTACCTACAGATAAAGCATGTTTGAAATAAAGCAGTGGCAAAGGAAATCAAGTGGATAGTCACACAGACCGTCAAAAAATTGGAAGGGTTTCAAAGGGGTCCTTTAGGAGCCCTTTAAAAGAAGAGGGGTTCACTCAAGGGATACGTTGTTTGAAAATCAAGATCTAGTCAGGCTTCCCCCAAGCTAGATGCCATATAATTCATTTGATAAAAAAGATTTCAAATGGGGTCCCTCGAGAACCCTTCAAAGGAAAAAGGGGTCCACTCAACGGACACTCCAATTGAAAGATAGGGAGAAGAGAGGGGGTATTTAGAAGGATGCACATCTTGAAAAAAAGTTCACTACCCCAACATATAGGGGAGGAGAACCTTACGAGATACTTAGAACATGCAAGATAGAGGTAAACATTGATATCACTTGTCATACAAAGAAGAAGTAGGTGCATCAGCAAATAAATGAGTGATGGCACCTGAACCAAGAAGTTTTATTTTATCCTTCAAGGCCTTACATTCACTAGTAGAATGGCCAAGCACTCGATGGTATGCACAAAAAGAATGTTTTGTTTTATCACATTTGTGAGATCTCTTAGGAGGAGGAAGAGTAATCAAGTGGGATTTTAGAAGTTGCAACAAAATATGCTCTTGCTTAGATAAAGAATGAGGATTAGGAGAATGAATCAACCCTTTCTCTTATGGGGAAAATTTTGACTTCTTACAAGAAGAAGAGAGGAAGATAGAAGACAATGGAGGATGAATCTTTTCAACAGAACAATGTTGAGAAGAATTCATGCCAACATTCAACTATGGTTTCTATTGACATTGTTCATTTGAGCAACCAAGCCCCAAATTATGCTTACGGGGTGCGAATTCTATAGGGACCTAAATTCCTTGTTCGTTACACCAACAACCTTTACGCCCATAGTCATATTTACAAGAAAGCCTCAAGCCAGGGCCATAATGTGTTTGTAAATCTTGAGAAGGAGGAGGATCTCCATAGAGAGCATTGTTCCAGTAATGGGGATTATCCTCCTCTATGGGATTTCCATCATCCTTATTAATAGGACTACCAACATTATCCTCTTTAGCAGAAGCGTAATCATCTTCCTTGGAAGGAGGATCAACACTAAGAACATTATAACTTATGTTTGCATTATCCCGCAATTCAAAAGAGTAATCATCTTTGATAGCAAGTTTGGATGATGTTATCAGAACGCTTGAGTGGACTGAGTCAGCTTTATATTCACTAGTGAAGGATTTTGTAAAGTCTAAAGAACCCAAATCATCACCAAGACATGCATTTTCTTGAGAAGAGGTAATATTTCTTGCTTCAGAGGGATCTTCTTCATGGACATCTATCTCAAGAGTATCCTTTGTAGTAGGTACTATTGGAGTAAACATCAACACATTGGAAGGCATTGAAGGAATAAGAGTAGGCACAACTAAAACCTAACTAGCAACTACCATTTCACATAAGATCACAGCCTCAGGGTCATCTATGACTGTGACTACTTGATTTTTGCAAATGCACTTAATAGATTTATACAATGTAGAAGGGACTGCACCCATAGCATGAATCCACGGTCTATTAAGAACAAGTTTATATGGTAATTTCTATGACATAACATATACAAGGGTGGGTGCAGTAATAGGTCCCAACCTCAAAGACAAGACTATCATGCGTAGGGCTTGTCGACCAACATTATACAGCCCATGAATATCAATAGAATAATTTTTAAGAGAAAATGGATCAATATTAATCTTAGACAATAGATCAGTGCTACATACATTGAGTGTTGAACTAGCGTCAATGAGAGTACATCTAATGCCGAAAATATTAATGTTAATTATAATAATTAGAGAATTTTTTTCTTATGTACTTCTAGAAGTGGGAGTTCTTGTGGATAGAACACAATATTCGATGAATATGCATGAATATGAGCTATTAATGCATTAACATCCATCAACCTAGTAGAAGAAGGGAAGAGGATATTTTGCAAGGATTTTTGAAGCATACCTTGATAAACTGGAGTAGATTGAAGCAAGTCCCATAGTGAGATCTTAGTTGAAGTAACACGAAGTTGCTCGATAAGATTGTAATAACCAAGTGCTGTAGTTGTAAGTTTAGGAGCTTGAAGAAGGCTTGTTTTTTTATTCATTCTATTCTCATTAGTATGGGATACTACTTTGTAATAGGGAGCCATAAAAAATATCAAGAGAATCACTATCAAATGGAATGCTATCAATAGAACAAATCCTTTTAGGAGAAGGACTAATTGGAGTCACATAAATGACCGGTCTCTTAGGCCTTTGAGGGGCAACAAAGACATAGATTACATTTATAGAATTATCACAACTAGTAGAATAATTATTTGAAGACATATTATCAACATCAATCCAAGGAGGATCAAATATGGAAGGAGGTTCATCATTTGCTAATGCATCATCATAAGAAGGGAGTGCATCAGAACAAATATGAGATTCATCATTGACAAATGCAACGTCTCTAGAAGAGGGTGCATTATAAGGAATGGAAGATTCATCATTCACAAATACGTCATCTCTAGAAGAGAGTGCATTGGAATGAATGGAAGGTACAGTAATGTTAAGGAAGGCATTGATGATTTCATCTTCTTGTAATAAAATATGCTCAGAAGCAAGAGGAATTTCATGAGAAGGATCAAAGATATCAAGTGACATGGGTAAAGCCAAGTTACCATCACATGCATAAAATGGAACATCATTAACAATAATAATAAATTTAGATACTAAACTAATGAAAGAAGATATTAAATTAATTTTTTTAATAGAACTAAGAAAAACCAAAAATCTAGATTTTCTAATTTTTTTAGTATTTTCTAGCTTCTAGTAATTTGCATTTTTGGAGGGCTTCAAAGTGAAATTTGGGGTCAAAACTTGTGTCAGTCCCTAAAATTTGGCTGCCAAAGGCAGATTATTTTAGCGATTGAATTAGTCTTCTTGGAGATCTTTCCAATGGTGTAAACAATTCTGAATTTTGAGCACCAAGAAAAAAGTTGGCCCTGCCAAGTAGGGGTACCTAAATTCCTAGTTTTTTTGAAAAATATTGTGTTCATGTTAGGTTCACCAAAATGTAGAGAAGAGGGATTCATTACTCACGAGTTCTCTTTATTCAAAGAGCCTCACAAGGTGAACTTCCCTAAACTACCTCAAGGAACAATGCAAGAATTCTATAATCAGAAAGAGGAAGTCATAGAGATTTTGTAGACAAACTATCAAGCTCTTGGCCAAAGGATAATAGCACAACGTGTTGGCATCCTAGAGGTTTGTTAGCATTTCATATGGTCCAAAAAGTAATAATATACTAGAAAATAGCTAAATTACTACTAGCAATCTAATTACTAAGAACTTCAAAAGTCCTCAAAAATAATAGAATGTGATAAAGTTGAAATAAAGTGAAATAGAAGTGATAAAGAGAATAAGAGATAGAAAGGAAATGCTCACAACCACACAAGTGATGAAGCCTCCAGCACATGAATTTCTTCAATACATGCATGCATGAGACCAGGAGAAAGTATTGGGGTTGTATAGGGGTGAACCAAAGATTTTTGAATATGTGGCTCTCTTATACTTCTAGGTTTTTCAACCTAAAAGGAGAAAGGTATCCAAAATTCTATGGCTCACTCAAGAATATTCCCTTGAAATTCCAATGGAAATATGATTGGAATCTATCTAAGGGGAATGTCCTAGATGCAAATAATTAATAAAAGAGATTAACTAGTAATGCAAAACTTATGAAATGCAAAGTGTTTGAAAACATAGTGTGAAATGAAAACATATACTAAATGACCTAGAAATGACCATGAAACAGAACATAAAACTATAAAATTGAAAGTGTGCAACTGGAAACTTTTAGAGGTTGAAATGAAGAATATAAATTTTATTTATTTTGAAATTTTGACCTACTAGGACTCATACACCATTCTAGGTGAATTAGTCTCAGATCTAGAAAACTACACCAAAGCCTATTTCAGCCAAATGGGTATCCGAATCTACAAAAATATCTGAAAAACATGTATAGTGGGACTCATACACCACTAATGGCATATGATTCCACTTTTACTTTTCTAAAAATATGAAAGTGGAAACAAAGCTCTTAGTCTGCTCTTTCTGCTCCTTTATGTGTTTAGATCTGAAACCTTGATTTCTTGCACTGTAAGTGACCTTTTGTGGATATTTTGACCTAGCCAATAAGGGGATTGCTTCAACAAGTTTACAACCTATTCCTCAATCATTTACAAAACTTTAAAGTACTTATATCTCCAATCACACTAGGAGATAGAGAAAATATTGATTGTTAGGGCATGGGGGTTTGCCTTAGTCAAACCCCTTTTAGGTAATTAAACGAAAATAATTAAATAAGATAATGAAGCATGAAATAATACAATTAGAGAATTACCATGATGATAGATCTTGAATTTATACAACAATGGATGAAGAATCTTCCCTTGAATTCCTTAGAAATCTATCTTGATGACTTAAAATGCTAAAACCCTAGCTTGCTTGACTTGAGATGGATAATGAATGATGAATGAATTGTGAATTAGGGTTTAGAAGCTTTTTTATATAGGAAATCCACCTAAAATGCCTATTAATTTGATACCCAAGGCTGACATGGAAGAAAACTAAATTTAAAACCCAATTTTTCCTGATCAAACCTTCAAAATGATCAAAATGGAACTCATTCACCTAAAGTGGTGAATACCCATAAGGGCTGTTTTTCTAGCTAGGATGTTGTGGAATGAAGAAATTAAGCTCTTATGTTGATCTAGTTGGGTTTTTTTTATCAAAATAAGCCTTGGGATGCACCATATGGGGTCATAGGGGCCTATTAATGATGATATAAAGGGTAATTAGGGCTAAGCACATAAAGTCCAATGTGAATTTATGATTAAATACAGTCTACAACATTAAAATGAGGTCCACTTATCTTAGAAAGGCACAACATCCAATATGAATGTGTACAACACATTACAACACTAGATTAAGACTAAGTTTAATTAACAAACATTTTAGATTAATGTGAAAATACAATTAAATACATTTTACAAAATTGAATTAAGGAAAAAATAGGTCCATTAGACTTAAATACTTAATGAAAGTCTAGAAAAGTGTGAATGTCATTTACAACACTTTACAACACCTTTACAAGACATGTATTTTATTCATTTTGCTAGGGCCCAAGAACTAATGTGGATTTGAAAAACACCTCACAACACTAAATCAAGGCATCATTAAGTCCAATTTATCATTAATTGTTCCCTTATCAAGCAGAAGATACTTTTTTTGATGCTACATTTAGCCCCCACTTTAGTGAGAGGATGAACTTGCTTCAAACTCACAATAAAGTAGACATTCAAGAGGGGTCTAATTGTACCAATGTAGATGAAAAAGGATGAAAAATATCAAGGCATCAGTCAAGACCCCAGGATCCAAGATCCTAAGTCAAACCAACATAAGCATGAAAGGACACACATAAGCTGTATAATATGCAGCAAAACAAGATACATGGTCATAAAATGGCAATGACTAAAAGAAAAAGTGAAATAAGAGATCGGATCAAGCTTTGATCATTTTTCCATCCCGATGTGGATCAGATCTAGGTTGTTTGTCCCAAAAAATTCATACTCACTTTGAGGTGATATAACTCTTGGTTGTCTGCCACGTGAGAATTCCTAAAAGGTGAGAAACATACACTCATGGTTGGTATGAACTCACATGCACACAAGTTGCTATGGGGAAAGTCATGCCTTGGAATGGATTCTTGCTCAACCATACCAAAGTTATACCTCCTGATAACTTTAATAAGGTGCCACGCAAAAATGATCTTCAAGCTCCATGAGGCAAGCAAAGCTTTGTATGCTTGAAACTCATAGATATTGTAAATGCAAAATAGTGTAAGGAATGTTCAAAGGGATTTTTCTTAGTCAAGTGTAAGGTCTCATCTTAGGGAACATTGTACCTAATGTTTCCAAGAGATGATTTATCAAAGAAGTATCACGCTCTTGGAGGGAATCAAGCCCAATGACACCACCAATAAAAAGATGCATTGCAAGAATAGAGAAAAATTGTGTAGTGAAACATGAGTGACGATGTATGCCCCCACTTTAAAGTAGTTGCTAACACCATTACTGTGAGAAATTGCTTTAAAGTAGAGGAAGACATGAGAGCTTACTCAGAAAGCCCTATGCCAAGTCATATGTTACCGATAAGCTACATCATGAATAAGGTAGTATGTCACATGTGAACCAACTTAAGGCATGTCGTCCACATCCCAAACTTGCACTTATATGTTCATGAAAGGTGATAAACTAGCCAAAAGAGATAATGACAAGTGACATACGAGGACAAGGTATCTAACCCCTTGCCCCCACTTAGTGTAGAACAACGGTGAGGCGAATAGGATGAAAATAATTATTAGTTAGAGGAATCATATGCTTCAACACACGGAAGAGAACCACACTCCTTGAGATGTTGAATTTTGTTGTTTAAAGCCTTACATTTATTAGTAGAATGACCATGAACTCTATGATATGCATAGAATGAAGTCTTGTAATAAAATTTATTTCATGTTCTTGGAGGAAGGGATATCAAGTGATCTTGAAGGAGTCTCGACAAGATACCCTCTTGATCAACTGGAGAAGAGGTTCCTTTATTTTGCGACAAAGATATCTCTTGCTTAGTACAAGATGTCATACTTATGCAAGACTCTTTAGATTGCAAGATTTTGTTCTCTCCTTTACAGGAGGGTGTAAAATCTAACGAACTCAAATCATTAGTGTTTTGCAAGATGAAATTGAAATTAAGTGAAGATGTCTTTGTTTGTTTCATTTCTTGCAAAGGATAAATACCACTAGTGTCTATTAGTTCAGGATGCATTACTATTAAAGTTGTCTTAGAAGGATGTTTTGTGGTAGTGTTGATGTTAAGTAAAGGCTTGTTTATTTCTATCAAAGGTCAATAACCAAGAACATGATTTGTTTCTTGTATGTTAGGCTCGATGGGGACATAGATACCTTGTTCTCTAGCACCACGTCATTTTCCACTATAGCTAAGTTGTTTCATTAGCTCATAAACTTTTCCCTAAAGCTTCTTCATCTCTTTTGGATTTCATGGTTGTTCGTGATCAGCTTCGTTAAAGATTGTTGTGTAATTTGTTGTCTTATGTTCTAAAGTGATTGAGGCAGATGCATTCGAAGGGTCGTCTGAGTTTTGTGTTGACATTATTGCTTTTTCATGTCTCGTATTTGAATTTTTGTTTATTATCTTGTACTTTCACTTGAATGTATGTTCAAAATCTAAGGAACCCCAATCATCTTCTAGTAGCTTTGTGACTTGTTCAATGTATTTTTCTTTATCTTTTTTTTTGCATAGGTTCCACTTGTGTTGTTGGTGTTAATGTGTTCAAGGGATTGTCTTTTTTTTTTCTCTAGTTGTAAGACACTATAAGGCTCAAGATTAGCATCAAGTGTGTACACTTTGTTGTTGTAGATGTATTTCATTTTATGATGAAGTGTATAAGGCACCCCATTCATTGCAAGAATCCACAATCTACCTAAGAGAAGATTATATGAAATTTCATGAGGCATAACATGGATTTGCATTTCCAATGTGACCTTCCCAACTGTAAGAGGTAAAATGATCACCCCAAGCGGTGTTTTTTTGACATTGTCAAATCCTTTCAGAGATAAAGAATTAGGCTCAATTTTTCATTTCTCAATACCAATCCTATCCAAAAGGCTCACACTACACACATTAAGGGCAGAGCCGGTATCTACAAGATTTCTCTTTAGGGTGCTGGCAAGAAGTTGAGTCTACTTTTTGGCCAAAATGTGAGTGTTTTCCCTAATTTTTAGAATTTGACACATTTGACCTTAAAATTTGAAGCGCTTAGAGATGGACTCTTCAAAAGGGTCAATAATCATAAAATACAGTACTTAGAGTCTAGTTTCCAAATATGTAATTTATTTCAATAATTCAGATGGTACAAATTGAGTATCAATAGGCATTTCTAAAACCACTTATTAAAAAGTCACTTTTTTTAACATACTATTAATCGCAGTGGCCATCATCCATATTTTGACCTAAATTAGCATATTTTTCTAAATCCTTTTGGGAAAATATTTGTCACTCACTGAAGCACGTTTTTGATATTTTTTTGTAATTTTTTATTGAATTTTTTTTGTTAAATTTTTACTAGCCATATTTTTCATTTTGAAAAATCATTGTGTATGTCACACATAAGATGGCCTAAACTTATCATTTTTTTATTTTTTATTTTTAATTGAAAAGAATTGTCTGAAGTACGTTCTCGTGCAATCTGTTCTTGAAAATGTTATGTTGATAAAAGTTAATAAAATAGTAAAAACCCCTGATATTTAAATTTTATGGACTACTTTCATCAAAAATTAATTGAAAAATAGAAAAAAAAAATCCAATTGTAAAAAAAATTATATATTTGGAATCTACATTGTCTCATCTATAATGGGTTTTAATTTTGTTGAAATATTCTGCAAAAAAAAAGTCGTTAGCCATATATCTCCAATGTCAGTATTTTTCTCTGACATTGTTAGGACCTTCAACTTCTAGGTCAAACCAGTTTGAAAGCCTAGGTTCGGATTCCCAATGCTTTTCCTGAACCAGAATACAAGCCAAAAACCTGACCACAAAGCAAATGGAATTTCATTTTTTTAGAAAATAGGATCCCATTTTGTAAATCGAGATCTTGTTTCTTAATATTAAATGTGGTGACCATTGATAGGGAAAAAAGATAAACGGGATCCCATTCCTTTGTCAATGGTCCCCACATTTAATATTGTGGAATGGGATCCCAATTATAAAATGGGATCCCCTTTTTTTTAACTATTTTTAAAAAATTTACTGGCAAAGTTTACTCTGAAGTCTGCAACTTTAGATGCATGGCCAACTACAACATATTAGGCTATTTTTTAAAAAAATTCTTTACATGTGGTGAAATTGCATTTTGGATTGATTTTTTCAAAGGAGGCATCATGTAAACCATTTTTGAAGTGGAATTGTGTTAGTTTTGTACTTGTTTGGAGGAACAAAAAGTCTTCAACTTGCAATATGGATTGAAGTTTTGAAAGGAGGCATGAAGAAAATAGTTTTTATGTGGAATTATGCTAGTTTTCTACTTTTTTTGAGGAACACAAGAGGAAGAATTTTGTCCTTGTATGTCTTCAACTTGCAATTTAGATTTAATTTTCTGAAGAATTTCACTATTGACATTCATTTGTGCTTGATAATTTTATAATCATGGGTTCACAAGCTCATAATAAGAGGAAAGATAGGAAGACATTAACTACTGAAGAAATTGAAGGAAAGAGAGAGAAGGAGAAACAAAGACAAAGAGAAAGAAGAATGATAATTAAATTAATGAATGATGGTGGAGCATCCAATTCCACAACTATTGAAGATGAAAACATTGAGGAGACCATGGTTGTAGATGAAGCTAATTTGCAAGAAGTCAATTTGGAAAAGAATATGATTATACAAGAAAGTCCTACTATGTCTTCAAATCCCTCTTTCAATGCTATGGAGAATGTTTCAATATGCATAAATCTAGGGTACATCTTCAAATCCACATGTTAGTGAAATGGTAAATTCATATGTAGAATTTTTACAAGATGTTGGACTTAACGATGTTGACATTGATAATATTCAGAGAGATGAAACTTTTATAGAATTTGTTGAAAATGAAAAATAAAAACCTTTTGTTGAAAATGAAAAATGAGAATGAAAAATATTTTGTTGAAAATGAAAATGAGAATGATCCTTTTGTTGAAAATGAAAATGAAAAACTGTTTTGTTGATGAAAATGAAAATGAAAACTGTTTTGTTGATGAAAATGTAAATCGTTTTGAAGTTGAAAATGAAAATGAAAATCTAGAATGTGATGTTGAATTTAATGAAAATACTTTTTTTTAAAATTGAAAGTGGTGTTTTTTTATAATCTTCCTGGTCAAATTTCTTAGAGGAAAATAAGAACACATGTGAATATAATATACATGAAATTCTTTTATTATAAAAAAATTGCATTTCAATGTCAACTAATGATGCAATTGATGAGAATGCAAAAAATGAGGAAAATAATGAAAAGGTTAGGCTTTTATGTTGAACCAAAAATAAAATATCAATCATTAAAACATGTTATGTCTATTGTTGCTAGTTCCATTCAATCTATTGGGAAAAATGGTTGATCTAAAGATAAATATGCATCAATAAGAGCTATAACAACTGCTATAGTTAATAAAGCAACTTTGAATAAAAAATGGTAAGCAATATTAGTGAAGTTTTAAAAGAACATCCTAAAACATTGTTAAGAGCAGAAAAAAGAAGAGAAAGTGTAGAAAATGATCCTATCAACTGATGTTGGAGTTTCAGTGGTTGACTATTAAGGTTTGATATGAAATTGAATGTTGAAATTAAATATTTGATAACAAAATATTGGCATGATAATACTAGGGTTTCATCTAATGCTAGAGATGTTTTAAAATTAAGGGTGGGGTCCACAGTTCACGATCCTCACCCAAAACACCTATTAGATACAACACAAACTGAATTTTATAGAAAATATTGTGGTGATTTAAGTGTTACCTGGTAATATTAAAATAAGTCAAAGGTCTTTTGAAAAATGTAAACCCTAGTATGTAAAAATTAATAAGCAACAAATATCTTGTTGTTGTAAAATGCATGTTCAATTTCATTATTTTTATGATGTTTTTCGATATATACGTTGTACCTTGCATACTACCATGACTATACAGGAATGTGGTATTAATATGTCACCTAAATCAATAAGGGAGTTTATATCAGGTTTGTTTTGTGAAAGATCTAATGGTAAATTGTTTTATTTAAGTTCTTGTATTTCTGGACAATGCATTAGTTGTTGAAATATTTCATTCTTAAGAATTTCAATGCATGAAAGTGTTGATAATGATTTTGGACAACAATTAGTAGATGTTAAAATATTTAACATTATTCACTATTCTTTAAAAGATAGAAAAATATGAAAGCATTGTGATATAGCTACAAAAAAAGTTAGTGTGTGTCCATTCATGAGTGAATTTAAGAATAAGATTTTACCAATATATGTCATGCACTCTCAACATGCTCAATGGCTTGATGACCAATTTCACGCATGTAGAAACAAATTTCCAATTGGTACTATACTTTTAGTGGTTGATTTTGCAAAATATTATACTCTAGCTCCACAAGAGGAAATTCAATCATAGTATTATAATTCAGTGCAAGTAGCTATGTTTGTCCATATTGTTTATAGACATGCAGATGATAGCACTAGAGATGATAGAAAATATTTGAGGGAGTATCATTTTTATTTGAGTGACAACTTACACTCATCAGAGTTTGTTCAATACTATTTCAATATATTTTATAGAAATTTAAGAGAAAGAGGAATCCATATGATAGAACACCTCATATGGTCAGATAATTGTATGGGGCAGTTCAAGAATTCTTGAATGTTCTATTAGTTAAGTAGGGTTCACAAGGAACTTAATGTTCAACATATATGGAGGTTTTTTGAAGCTAGGCATGGTAAAGGAGGACATGATGGAGCTGGTGTGTGTGTCAAAATAATTCTTGCTAGAGAACAATTAAAATTCAAGGATGCAGTAAAATTTAAAGATGCATGTGGGATTGTGGCTTGGTGTAATACAAGATTATTTGCACCTGGTTTGAGTGAGTACTCTACAGTTCATCGATTCTTTTGGTTGGTTAAAGAAGAGAATATTGTACCAAGAGTTGTCAGTGAGACAATCAGTGGATCTACTAAATGGCATTCATTTAGGAGTTTGACAACAAGCACATGGACTATCTGGAAAAGGGAGCTTGCATGTTTTTATCAGTTTTGTATCTCAAGAGATTGGGAAGCATGTGAAAATATAGAATGGGTTGAACA